>MJUU01047677.1:120692-171458 GCA_002080025.1 Modiolus philippinarum | reverse complement strand
CCCCCCCCCCCCCCCCCCCAAAAAAATAAAATGGTTGCTCCCTTATGATAGACCCATGGGAATTTCAATGACCTGTTGTTAAACAAAGTTTCAAAAGTGCTGACCGAATTATTTCTCCTGACAATCAAGTTTGAAATGGCAAATATTACATTCACAAATACATGCATTTTGATAAAGGAGTGTCAAACTAAGATTCATATTTCCGGAATGATATTTATATCTTTATTAAACTTTATATCTTTATCATTACTGACAAAGTAAAGACGTGTGATATATTATCTATCACTTTGTTTATATGATATATAGTTTATACAGTAAGTATATAGTAATCATTAAAATTTCAATTATAAAGTAAAACATATTTTTTGGTTGTGCTTTTTTTAGATGTACAATTGTGCCACCATTTTCGGGTTAAAGTTTCCATGCCTTTAATTGTTTCTACCATCAATAAAAAGTAAAAGTATTAAATAGCTGCCAATGTACTTTTTTCGCGAGTACTTATTTTCGCGGATTTGGCGTCCGCTACAAGTTCGCGGGTATTTAATTTCGCGGAATCGTCATTAAACTGGTGATTTTTACTTCTATTTACACATATTTATACGTATTCCCGGGTATTAATTTTCGCGGAGAAATCTTCACCGCGAAATTCGTGAAAATAATTACACCGCGAAAATAAGTACAATTACAGTAGTAAAGCAAAGGAGGTAAAATTAACTTCTTTGAAGAAGTACGTAAAGCTGATAGATATTTTCAAATGCCCTTGAAAACAGTAGTACTGATGAATACTGTCAGTTTTCATAAACTACAAGTATGTTGGCTAATGCAAGACTTGACGGAAAGAGATTGGCAAAAAACAGTAAAACTTTACTTTACAGAGGTAACAGGCAATTTTAATGCGTAAAACGTTTGAAAATAATACAAAGACAGAATTATCTGAAAATAAAGCATCGAAATCAGGTTACTCAAATACTAAACTTTATGCCCAGAAGTTCAATCTATATCCCCAAAATTATGGAATGATTCAAAGCAAACCTACAATAAAAATGGTGAAATTAATTACGAAAACCAAGATCTGTTTTATAACCTCATGCGATGATTTAAAAATCGACTTTATAGGTATATAAGGGAGATGATCAAAACTGTTTTACCATATAATTACACCTTATGTTAAGAGCTGGTGTGTTTTTGGCAAATACCCCTAACTCTTGTGTCCCGGAGTCATCTGTGCGCTAAAATAATAGAGACATTCGGTGTAATTTAACAGATATATCATGAACGTTGGGGTATTTGCCAAACGACAAGTCTTGGGTCTAAATTTTCCTCGCCTTTCAGGCTCGGGAAAATTAACCGGCCCACGACTTTTTGCAAATACCCCTAGCTCCTTATCATGATATATATGTTCAGAAAATCCCATCTCTAACCATACACAGTGCTGGTGGCCTCTTCCATACATCTCACCAGTACACTTATCCATTTGCCTCAGTAGTTTAAAACTATTTGTTTATGCAAACTGGAAACTAAAATCAATGTTGTACGAAAGCTTTCAAGGTTAGATATAAATTATATCAAATAAAAGTGGGACAAATGTATACTTCAAAGGGTCGCGCGAACTTAAATGATTGATACTACACGAACATTGGTGGTTAATCAGTTTGGCATCTATTTTTTTTTTCATGAAAAAATAATTTTGTTTTGTACATTCATTATATATCTTTTTTTATAGTTTCCACTTTAGATGTGTTTTCTATAAACTTTGATTTGAACATTTTACTGTTATTTTCAGAAATAAAAGTAAATCATTAGGGACCGACCATTTAACCTGAAAGG
Organism: Modiolus philippinarum; assembly: GCA_002080025.1. Taxonomy (NCBI): domain Eukaryota; kingdom Metazoa; phylum Mollusca; class Bivalvia; order Mytilida; family Modiolidae; genus Modiolus; species Modiolus philippinarum. The sequence continues at coordinate 169,631 of MJUU01047677.1, read as the reverse complement.
GGGGTTATGTTTTTTTTTCTTGACAGAAACAATTTATTTTTTTTCACGTGCATCAACAAAATATTTTTTTTCAAAATTAACATTATTTTTGGGGGCCGAAAGCCTCCGTCAGAAATTCATTTTTTTCATCATTTTGGCAGCTAAAATATTTTTTTCACATAAAATCGGTTCCAGATTATTTTTTTTTTGAAAAAAAACATAACCCCCCTTTTTTTAAAGTTAAAAGGTCGGTCCCTTATTTAGATGTAGTCCGTTGAAATACACAGGAACAAGCTTCCATGGTAATAAGGCGAAATTATGGTTAAATAGTAACATAACAGGGTACAAATGAAGCATCAACACGACAGAATCATTAACCATTCTCATGGTATGATCAGAAATTAGAGATATCCAAAAGGCAAAGATAAAAACATTTGTAATGTGAACTTTGTAAAGAACTAAAGATGTTCTTATATGGTTAAGGTAATGTTGACGTATTTTGTAGAAGGCAGCAAATATTGCGGTCCGCTAATGTGAGTAAATTTTAATTTGTAAACTTACACGAAGCACACGCATGACACAGTTCATGTGTTCTTTGGGTGTGATACTGTTGGTTCAATCGATCCAAATGTGCATTTTTTTTCAAACGTTATTTTATAAATACTAGAAATCTTAATAATAACAAATACTCATATTTATCTGTAATTACAGCTAAGAAGATATGTCTTCCATTTATAGCCTGCCAAGTTCTGTAATGTTACAAATTTTACATTTTCTTACATGGGATGAAAGGATGAACCTAGTAAAAGGAATCCAACAATGCCAAGATATTCTTTTTTCCAGGAGCGCTTGGCATAATCTATATTATGATTATGATGTTGTAGTACACGACTCTGATGTTGATAGTTTTGGCACGAAATTTGTTGATTGTATTGAGAGATATGGAGCAAGTTTCGAGGATATGAAGCTGGCATTTACTACAGAAAAGCAAGTTTTAATCCTTGATATATTGAAAAAGATTCGTGAGAAATGCTGTAATTTATCAACATTGAAACTTGAGCATTTTTGCTTTAATAACAAAAATGAATTTGAAGAAGGTTATTTTTTTACTTTTTCTACAGCATTTTGTGATATTTTGCAAAACTGGCAGCAATTGAAGAATGTAAAAATTGGTCCTGTCAGCTTATCAGAATATATATGTGGACTCGAAATTCTTCTTTCCATGATCATCGAGAAAAATCATGCTCATAAAATTACCGAAGTGGACTTTTTGCTGGCAAGCTCTTATAATAATATGGATTACAATCATTTTGTTTTATCTTTTCATAATCTGAAAACTCTAGCGATAAAAATAGAATATTTGTCAGCAGAAACTCTGTTGAACGTGGTCGGTAAATCGCTGACAACCTTGGCACTTTATACAGACGATGAAACAGAGGATACCAATAATGAATTAAACTATGATGTCTGGAAAACTGTATTATCCAAGCAGCCATTATTTAAGGTGGAACTTGAAATACGTCAAAAAGAGATAACTTTTTCTGATTTGCCACGTTCAATGCCACTCACAAAACTTGCTCTGACGTTTTTCAGAACAGATATAGAATTAAACCGGCTTATAAGCTACATCACTGAATCCTACTCAAAGAATTTAACTATGTTTCAGTTTATATTCGATGACTCTGGGGAAGATGAAGGATTACAATTCAATGAAATAACCAAACAAGTGTCCTATGCCTTAGTGGACATGATTCGGGAAAGTCCCAAATTAGAAATTTTGAAATACAGTCTTCCAATCTCAAGTTATACTGTCCTTCGCATAGCAAAAGAAAAACGTTTGAAAGAGTTTTGTGTTTATGAAAATAGGATTTACTACGTTAATGACGACAAATGGTCAGGAGACGAGAGTTTGAAAGGCCTTGGAACAGACCGAATAACCCTTGAAGAAAATGTTTCTGTAATAATTAATAAAAAATGGACAGTCACTCCTGATGAAGAGTATGAGATTTTCAACCATTAACTTTTTTAATGGTACTACGAGAGCAGTAAAATTGACATTTGAACAAAGCATCAATCTCTAGTGGTTACTTGTGTTTTCCAATTTGAACTGTATGAGAGATGCGAATTTCTTTACAATAAGAATGCGTATATGTGAAGAAGATGTGACAAAAGATAACAAATACCAAACTTTGAATAAAGCATCATTAAAGTGTAAAGATTTTGTGGGAAAAAAATCATCAGAATCTGTTAACGCTGTAGAATGTTAATGCCTGTATATAATTCAATATCTCAAAGTACCAGTATTATACATGACCATGTGTACATTACAAACATGTATTGATTCAAATTCAACCCATTCAAGCGTATTGTGTCTCATCGACAAAGTTATTTTATTGAATGAAATATCAAAGTTTAAAGATAAAATCTAGCCCTTTAATCCGATAAATAGATAAAATTTTGTCGATAAACAGTCCTTGCTTTCGTGATTTTCTTCATCTGATCTATCCAAAAGTGCTCGAAATTAAGAATACTAGAGACACGTCCACATCTGTCTCATTCCTTGACCTTGAAATTGACAAAAGAGGTAGACTTCAAACTAAGCTGTATGACTTTACTTTTCTAATAGCCAACTTCCCTTTTCTGCGTAGCAAAATTTTAACAGCGCCGTAATATGGAGTTTACTCATAACTCATTCGCTACTCTAGGGCCTGTAGTCGATACGTTGACTTCCTTGGTAGAGCTCAGTTGCACATCAGCAGTATTAGAACGAAAAAATATGGAAAACAATAACAAAAAACAGTCAAAAAGAAGTAATGTTATATTTTGGTATAATTATGGGCTAATGATTAATAATTTTTCATGATATTTTAAATAGTCAATTTTTCACATTTTTCTTTTAATCTTAATTTACTTCTTGGAAGACCATGCAACTTTCTCACGGACATGTGTTAATCTTGTAAACATTAATACTATAAATCAACACGGGATTACAGTCATCTATTTTGATAGTACCACAGTTGTAGAATCAAAATCAGAATCGGAATCATATTATTAAAGAAAACTCACAAGGAGCATAAATGAACAATATAAATGCATATACACATAAATATTGAGAAGGAGTTATAGATGGCACATAAAAGAAGAGGACAAATACTATTTAAGATGATATCAAATTATCAATTATTAAGATTTCAGATAAGAAATGCAGACATCAAATAATTATTATTGACATCTAATTATTTACGCACCCATGTCTAAAGACTAGCTATAAGACCTGTTAGCATTGGTCAAATGTATATTTTTAATATCAAATATTTATAATTTTGGGTGGAGTTTTTAGTAAACAAAAACAAAATGTTGAAGATTTTGGGATAGCTAATACCATCAGGCTCAGCTCATGTAACATCGAGCTAAATATTGTATACTGTGTGTATATGTGAAATGTATAACATCATCTTCAACAATAAAGGATTTATTAAATGGAACATCTTTATATATTATGTGACATTAATTATTGGAATTGTTCACATGGTGGAGAATTTAAAATAACGTTTTGACATTTTGGATTTATTCGATCATGGCGTTCAGTTTCACGCATTCAACACCAGAAAAGGATGAACTGACTTATCCGTTTCATTCAACTCCTGGATTTCAATCTTTTATGTTTGCACCAAATCATCCGGTTCCAAAAGTGACATTGAGCAAATTTAGTGGCTACCAACAAGAAGATGGCGAAAAGTTTCTAAATGATTTCATATCGTATTGCACATTTAACTCAATTTTTGATGATTCACGTAAAGTTGCTGCATTTAACGGGAGCAGCGCTAATTTGGTTTAATGCACTGGACAAGCAATCTAAATCTTCATGGATATCTCTGGAACAGAACTTTGTTCACCAATACGCAAATCCAGATGTATTTGACCCTGCTATGGTTGCAGAGGCAGAAATATTTGAGAACCTTTCGCTGCAACCTTCTCAGCAAATTGAAGATTTCCACAGCAAAATATTAGAAAAAAAAGGACAAAATTAGGTAAATCGCAAAGAGATTTAAGACGTTGCGCGCAGTATTGGTGATTTTCTGAAGACGCAATCAGATGTGACCGAAATTGCATGTACGATTTTATATATATCGATGAACATCTATGAATTATATATCAAATGAAAGATAAAATTGTGTAGATTTAAAATATACCATCAGAACTACATTAACTTCGCCATATTTCGAGTACGATATCACCAAACTGGCCCATTTGACACTCTAGGGCGTTGTAACGCGTTTCAGATGCACACATACTTCTTCGCATTTTTTGCCCGTATATGGCGCCAAATGGACATACAAGCTTCAAATTTTTCACGTTGGTTGCCATGTCGATACTTTTTATGACGTTGTAAACGAAAAATGGCTGTGCTTTCTGTTTGAACGAATATCCGGTAAGTGCTGATACTTTCTAACATGTAACGCTATTACACTAATGAGTCATTCTTGAAATCAAAGGTCAACAATTCAGCTAAATCATGCAAGAATCACTTAAAAATGGGAAATAATTATGTGCATATAAAGTAATATACAAAATATCTGTAAATTCTTGTGATGCGGTACGGTATATTGAAGAAACAGCTCGAAAACAAAGTCAGAAACAAATGTCCAGTCATACTCTCTTCAGATGATTTTAATTTCCCCATTGTGAACTTTCCCTTTCTTAGCAGCGATATACCTACCTCTCAGGCCCATGGAGTGTACATTTCACAGTTGATTCGTTACTGTCGATCTTGTAGTTTGTACAGTGATTTTTTGAAAACACTGTTCCAAAAGCTGCTTAGTCAGGGATTTGTTCAACCTTTGTTAATTTCATCCCTCAAGAAATTCTATGGCCGTCACCATAGCATCATTGAAAGATATGACGTGTAAGTATCCCAAATGAAAGTGGACATTTTCAGCTAGATATACGTCTTCCCGGATTTGACTACCGACTTTGACATTTTCCAGGATTGAATCACTCACAGTGTGACGGGTGCTGTTAACAGAGCAGGACATGCTTACCCTTCAGGAGCACCTGATGTCACTCTCAGTTCCACTGCAGTTCATACTGTGAGTGCCTTTGTTCTGAATGTTGTGGTTTCTGGTTCTGTGCTTTGTGTCTGTCTGGCGTCATTGTTTTTGTGTCTAACGTCATTGTTTTCTGCGTTCTCGCTTTTGCCCTGTCTTTAGACTTCGATTTTTGTGAATTTCACCCCTTTGTTCCTTCGGTATTCTACTGCCGTTGTTTATGGCACGCGATAGTAACAAAAATGCGGTAAACCTAGTATTTCGAACGGAAACTAGGGATTTTCGTGCGAAATACTAGGTATACCGCACGTTAACTATGGGTTTCCGATCGGTATACATAGTTTTCGACGAAAACCCTAGTTTTCGATTTAAATTGAACGGAAACTAGGGGTTTGCGACGGAAACCCATAGTTTCCGATCGGTATCGTTAATTCGAGTTTAAGGCGAAAACGCTATTCATAGTTTTAGGCAATGAGAGACGAGAAATGGAAATCGCTATTTGATATTTAACATTCGTCCAATCAGAAACGGAAAACGGTATTCAGGGTTTAATCAAACCAATCAGAATCGGTTTTTTCTGTTTATCGCTTATATTTCTCTCTTTTTTATTCAAATTTCGTATCTTTTATTTATTTTATATATTTTGATATTATAAATTAATTATCAAATAGAGTTGTACCTTTGACACATTTAGGTGCGAATGGATATCAGATTCGCGAGTCCTGAGAGGATTCGATCTCGACTGTCTAAATTCACCTTCACCAGTAAAAAGTTGTGAAATATCGCCGTTTTAGACTAGGTTTAAAAAGAATATTCAATTTAACTAATCTATAGAGCAAATATTTTTATTTTCATATAACTGAATAAGTACTGTGTTTCGAAATAAAAAAAAATCATGAGATTTTGTATGAAAAATAAATTATTTGATAATCAGTTAAAAAAAACTCGGTATTATAAATGATCAAAATAATTCAGTAATTTAAAACTTTTACTTCATCACATCCTTTCCAAGGAGTTATATAATTTGGAAGTTAAAAATTTCATGAATTTTAGCATTTAAGAGGTTTGAAAAGTATAATTTTAAGTTTACGGTTTAAACTGACTCTTTAAAAATGACAATAACAATAAAGTGTTTTGAAAATTTTACTTCATGATATCCTTTCGAAAGAGTTTGATATGTTGCAAAATAAAAAAAATTATGAAATTTAGCATAGAATAGACAAAATAGTTAAATTTTTAATCAGTGGTTCAAACTCAGTCTTTAAAAATGACAAAAACAATTCAGTGTTTTGAAAATTTTACACCATAGTATCCTTTGGGAGGAGTTTTATAATTCCCGAATCAAAAACTTGATGAATTTTATCATTAAGAAGATATGAAAAGTAAAATTTTTAGTCGATGGTTTATATCAACTCTTTAAAAATACCTAAAAAAATCGCGTCTAACAGGGAACAAAAATGACACTAAGCGAATTCGAATTGGGCCGAAAACGTATTCACGGCATATGGTACATGTTTTAGAGAAAACTCTGACTGAGGTATACTTAGATTTCAAACGGGAAAATCCAGAAATAAAAATGTGTCAAAGAACCTTTGAGTGGTGTAAACCTTTTTATGTTCAGTCTATTCGCCCAAAAGATCGCAATACATGCTGTTGCAGGTACCATATTGAGGCGCGCACGTTATTTAAATCTTGTATGCATTTCCGAAGAAAGTTGAACAAGGACGATGATTCTGTAGAATCTCCCGTTTTTGACCATATAAATGATTTAATTAAAGTAACACTTTGTGAAAGTGAAAATGAAATTCCTCATATTAAATGTTTAAACAGAGAATGTGACAAATGCGGATTCACAAATCAACCCACTGAACTTTTGGTTCGTGACTTGTCCTGTTACAGTTATGAACATCGTAGCGAAGCGGACTTTGAAAATTGTTGTAATCCTGTAATTGGTAAAAGTAGAAAACTATGTATGGAGAAAGAAACCAGCAATAATGAACCAAGTGAAATAACAAACAACGATGTATCACTTAAAAAGTCTAATTCAACCTAGTACTATTGTAGCATTATACACTGATGACTCTAATTTTGATTATTATCTTATGAAAGTAACATCTGAACCAGAAATATTGAAAAGAAATAGAAAAGATGGTTGGGGCATAGTTCACGAGAAAGGGTCAGAGGTCATTAAAGGATGTTACTTTGAACAAATACCGAACGAAACATTCAAATTTCGATTGTTGAAAAATGTTTTTGCTTTTGTTCCTTTGTTGTCTGTCCGGCATGTTTTGTTTTCGTGTTTGAAAGTGACTTTTTAGAAATCAATGAATCAGATCACCTTGAAATATTAGAAGCTACAGGAAATTAAATAATGTATGTTCTTTAATAAAGACATTTTAATTCATACAAAATATTACATCTAGCCACAAATGTTATCATCCCACGTCCGTCCATATCTTTTTGATTATTCAAATGTACGACATTTGAAAACTGAAAAGCCCGCGATCTTGTACAGGTCTTATTGTACAAAACAACTGCGTTTTCAATAGAAATGTTCAAAAACACGCGACGAAGTACTTTTGCGCTAGCAATTACGACGTTAAATTAGTGTAACGTCAAGAGTCACCGATATCGCGCACAACGTCTAATATCTCGATTTGTGAGTGGACTTCCAGCACAATTAGCATTTTTCGTCCGTGCAAAGAACATTTCTGCTTTAAAGGACGCTTTAACTTCAGCCAAGCTGGGCGAAGGATATAGATACAGAAATGGACATTCCGTTTCAGCAGGTCGTCTCCAAAAACCGAACGCCGTGTCCACTCCGGAACAACACGACGAGTAAACAACTCGAAGAACTCACAGAGCGAATACGGACACTTGAAAATCGTTAAACCAGAAATCAAGACGTTGATCCTGTTCGCCGTACCAACCACACACGTACCGAGCAAAGTGTTAGTGTTATTTGCTTCAAGTGTTCCGGGCAAGGACATACGAATCGAAGGTGTAATTGGACTGGGTTTGGAACATCTCAACCTACTACGCAGTGCTAAATATGTGAGCCGTATGGACATATAGGAAAGAAATGTCGTGTATTCCGAAAAGCAAATATTCCAAGGAACCAGGCAAACGCGACGTCAGGCCCAAGAAATTACCGTCCGTAACTTGTGGTCCGGAAGAAGAAACAACAACGGACAGCAGTGTGCAATGTCAGGTGCCATTTTTGTTTTTACCTGTGTATTTATATAATATGAAAGGGTCTGCTTTGATGGATTCTGGCAGTAGTGTTAATATTATTTCATATTCATTTTTTAAGCGTCTTCCCGCATCAGTTCAATCTTCTTTTCGTTCATCTTTGTATGATACAATTACTCTGGCTAATTATTCGAGTGTCCAAAGGATACTGCCAGAATTCATATCAAAACTAAGCTATCCGACAAGAAACACAGTGTTGTCGTATACATTCTAGATAGTGCTTCTCACCCATTGATTTTAGGATGTCAGTAATTCATTTCTAAGGGTATTATTAGAGATTTTGCAAATTGTTCTTTAAGTTGTGATAAACGAGCCGTGAAAGTGAGAAATGCACGTACTGTTTCTATTGCGCCAAATTGCGAACTTACTATAATGGCGAAGGTTCCGAAAAGGATTTAAATAGGACAACAAGGCATCTGCATTGCACATCAAACTCTTATGGACAAAGGCATTTTATTAGCAAAATCATTGTGTAGTGTTTCCATGGATTTTACGATTCCTGTGAGAATATTTAATGTGGGAGATAAATCAGTCTATTTAGGTAAGGGCATTTTACTCGCTATTTTTCAATGTACTGATGATAGTTATGACATTACTCCCATAAGTGACAATAATTTACAATGTTCAAATGTCAATGTGACTGATAAGAATGTAAATAAAAATTTAGAGAATTTTAAATCTAAGTTAAAGGTAGATGAAGATTTAACAGGAACTGAAAGAAATATTTAAATGCAGAAATTATGTGATTACAAAAATGTTTTTGTCACTGATGATAATCCAGATTTAGGGAAAACAAAGATAGTAGAACACAAAAATATGCTTCAACCAGATTTTGAGATGTATGCTCTATATACATTACAGTTATGGTGTACTTGTTTTTGAGAGAATTTCTCATATGAATGCACTATCATTCTTTCAAATTTTGGCTTTTATTTTTTTTTTTGTAATTCAAAATTGTTTTTCTGAACACCTGTTTATTGTGCCCACGTCTCATGATTTTATTATGCCAAGTTTTCTTACAATTGGCTCGATGAGTGCCCTGTGGTTGTTTAAATGTTGTGATCGTCCTCTACTAGTCTTTTTGTCGGGAAATTGATGACAGCGATTGTAAGAACACTTTGTCAGTTAAGTTTATGTTTGTTGACGATCCCGCATCCATGGATCAAAGGAGAAAAAGACATGGATGTAGCGTTGCTCAGCAATAGGTGATTTGCCAATTACCTACTTTGGTTCCGTTCTTTAAAATTTTGACTCAATCAACGTCACGTGACACCGGACAGGTTGTCACATTTACCGAAGAAACCCTTATAAATCAGCATTCTGGTATATGAAATCTATGGGGATATAAAGCAAATCAAACAGGCACATAAAAGGTCAAATTATTTTGATATAGTTCACCAAAGTCGAAGTTTGGAATCCTTACAGGTCAAGAGAAAATAATTTTTACATTTTGGTTAGTTTACGTTGGAAACTAACCGTGTTTGTCCGGTCTAGAGTTGCTTCCCTTTGTCCAAGTTTGTAAAGCGCGAGGTCAAATTCGGGAATTCCGTTTGAATTGGCAAATGGTCTATTAGCAATGAATACCGCTCAAACCGGTGCTAGGGGCCGTCTTGAACTTGCTATGAGGTATGAGTAATGCTCATTGTTGAAGGCCTCATGGTGACTTCAAGATGAAGAACAACAATAAAAGCGTTGTTCCATTGCTGTGTTTTACCATGTATTTGTAGAGATTTTGTCTCATTTGCATTTACTCCATATCCCTTCATTATTAATTTGTATCTAAACACCATCGCCTGTATAGATTACCCCCTGATAAAAGAGAGGTGTTACGTCATCAGTTAGATGAATTACTAAAACAAGGTATCATTGTTCCAGTAAATGAGAAAGGAGATATCCCAATGACAAGTCCTATAGTTCTTGTTTCTAAAAGAAATAAACCAAAAGATAAACCATCTGAAATGACTAAGGAATATAGTCTGTCCTCTCATAGGTTTTGTTGTGACTTTAGATACTTAAATTCTCAAACACAAGATTTTAGGTATAATATTCCCGATTTGCAGGAATTAACAGAATTTTTTACTGAAAGAGTTCCTAATTATATAACATCAATAGACTTAAGCTTGGGTTTTTTTTTCAAATATCCATTTCCCCGGAGTCTACTAAATATACTGCATTTAATACATGTTTTTGAACTTACAAATTTTTACGACTTCCGATGGGATTGAGGACTTCGCAAAATTCATTCCAACTTCTTATGGACAAAGTTTTAGATGGTTTAACATTCAAATCATTGTTGTGCTATTTAGATGACATATTAGTATGTTAAGAAACATTCGAACAACTTATTCAAGACTTGACAGATTTGTTTGAAAGACTTCAGAAGACAGGTTTAAAATTAAACCCTTTGAAATGTACGTTTGCTGTTAGGAAATGCGAATTTCTAGGTCATGAAATTTTCCCAAGATGGAATAAAACCGCCAGGTAATTAAGTGGACAGTATATCTAATTTTCCGCTTCCTAAAAATGTAAAAGAACTCCGCAGAGTGTTAGGAATGTTCAACTGGTTTAAGAAATATATTCCTAATTATACAGTCATAGTTTATATCCACTTACCAAATTATTATGGAAGAATGCTTGTTTTAAATGGTGGGAATCAGTTCATCAGAATGCTTTTGATGAATTGAAACGTTTACTAATTAATTCACCGGCATTGGCTTTCCCAGGATATGATCTTGAATTTCACATTGCTGAAGACACCTCTAGAAAGGGTATAGGATATGTTTTATATCAAATTCATGAAGACAAATCTAAGCGTGTTGTGCGTTTTGGATCTAAAGGATTATCCAAATGGCAACAATCATATGGCCCGACGAAACTTGAACTGTTAGGAATGGTTACTAGTATATTAGATTGCGCCCTATACGTGAGAGGCAGACATTTTGTTGTTGAATGTGATCATCAAGCTTTGAGACCATTATTTCAAAAGAAATTGAAAGGAGCTATTCACGAACGTTGGTTGGCAATATTGCAACAGTTCGATTTTGAAATTATTCAAAACCGGCTTCAGAGATGTGTGTCCCTGATGCTCTTTCGAGAAAAACATTATTTTCCGAAAATTTAAATACTAGCCCCGATGAAGAAGACCCGTTTTTCCTGTACGTTGATGAAAAACAGAGAATACAAACTTTACCAAATGTTGAAACACTTTCATCACTTTTTAAGCATTGTTAAACTGCCAGTTATGTAAAAGTTTCACGAAATAACTTTGGTGAATATGACTCCGATACTGAGGACAATTTACCATTTCATAGCAAATGCTACAGTTACAATGGGACTATGCAAAATGTTAAATATTAAACAGCAGTTTACACCTAGTTTTGTACACCACTGTTTAGGTGCATGTGAACGTACGCATTCGAATATTGCTGAACGTTTAACTCCATATGTGGTAAGTCGCCAATGGGATGAAGTTATTTTTGCCATTACTTTTGCTTTAATTCAGCAGTTAATTCATCATTAGGATATTCTCCGTTTGAAACTTTGTTTGGACAAAGGCCAAAATTTCCGCTAACGAACCAACTTATGCTGAAAGACTTGGAAACGTTTCCAAAAGATATGAAATCATACATGTCATCTCAGATAACAAAATTGGAATTTATACAGCAACACGTGAAGGACAATATTGCGAACTCTCAGCTACGAATGTTGGAGAGTGCGAATAAAGACATTACCAACGAACCAAACTTTCAAATTGGTGATTATGTGTTCCTCAAAGAACAACCGACCGGACAGGGACAGAAACTGAAACCACAATACACGGGACCTTATGTTATTTATGAAATGCCGTCTGATCACATAATTCAGCTACTAGATCCGTCTGCAAAGAGACAATTCAATTTAATTCACAGAGATCGACTAAAACCGGCTTACATTCGGCATTCTCATCCATCGCCGTATTTCAAAGTTGTAAAGTCGAAAAGGACATCAATTTGACCAGTCAGTCTACACAGACACAAGGAGAAAAGGCGTGGACATCGTCAATCAAAAATCAGCAGAAGTTAGGCGTTCCCAGAGACAAACGAGAAAACCCATCAGATTTCGAAATGAAGATCACGTTGATCCAATTAAGGACTTGCCAACATTCTCGTTATCTTCAGATTCTGAAGGGTTTCACAAAATAAAGAGAGTTTTAGCACAACGGAAAAATAACAATGGAAATGAATATTTAGTGCATGTCTCCGGGGAACCAGCCGAAAATGCTATCTGGGTACCCCTGTCAAATTTGAATCGCAAAGCCAGGTATGCAATTAAAATGCGCCCACCTCTTTTGTAAATTGTTTAAATATTTTTTTTTTTTGTCATTTTCCTTTGTTTAAATGATTTTTGTTTTTTATAATTTTTGCCCATTTTTGCTAAGGAGATTTTGTGAAGATATTGAACTTAAGCCATAATAATCTGTTTTTAATAAACATAAAGATTATACTTAGGGAAGTTTCAATAAATGTGTTAAAAAATGTGTTATAAATAACAGTAATATCTTAAAAATAATTATTTCTTTTATGTATACCAATCTAATAAACTGCAATGGTAACATTTTAAGAATTCAATTATAGAGTTTAACAAAAGTTACGATGCCATTTTTCTGATCATGATTGATTTTTCAACATTTGTCTATTTTTACTAGAAATTTCTACATTATGAAATATAATTATTCAAGACATATGTATAAATGTGTGTGTGTCTCCAAGTTGATCTACTGGCCAGGAATTAACAATTGTGATTGTGTATTATGGATGTTATGTGTACTGAATATTTATCATGAAACAAATTAAGAGTTTGTAGTTTTGCTAGTATTGACATGTATATGTTATTAATCACACGCATCATGAAATATGATTTGATTTTTTTTTTATTGCTGAGCCTTGTATGTTCTATTTTTTTAAGTTTGTTTTTGATTTGTTGTTGTAACAATGTATATTTATGTAAATTATTTTTTGCCTTAAAACCAAAAATGTTCAATCATCAACCCATTCTAAAATTGTGTTCAATTTTATTTTGTGGACGGGAATGTTATATTTTGGTATAATTATGGGCTAATGATTAATAATTTTTCATGATATTTTAAATAGTCCATTTTTCACATTTTTCTTTTAATCTTAATTTACTTCTTTGAAGACCATGCAACTTTCTTATGGACATGTGTTAATCTACTATAAATCTAAACGGGATTGCAGTCATCTATTTTGATAGTACCACAGTTGTAGATTTCAGATAAGAAATGCAGACATCAAATAATTATTATTGACATCTAATTATTTACGCACCCATGTCTAAAGACCAGTTATAAGACCTGTTAGCATTGGTCAAATGTATATTTTTAATATCAAATATTTATAATTGTGGGTGGAGTTTTTAGTAAACAAAAACAAAATGTTGTGAAGATTTTGGGATAGCTAATACCATCATGCTCAGCTCGTGTAACATCGAGCTAAATATTGTATACTGTATATATATATATGTGAAATGTAACATCATCTACAACAATAAAGGATTTATTAAATGGAACATCTTTATATATTATGAGACATTAATTATTGGATGAACAACCCAATTCCCCAGTTGTTCACAGTAAATATCAACAATTATTGATATAGCAGGCCAAATTCACTACAAAGAACATCCACCGATTGAAATATACTGAATGATGCCTCAGTATTTTCAAGGGCTCAGAATTTTGATAAAAACGATAAATTTCTATAAAAAGCAGGTTCAATTTTCATATCATACAAGTCAGACTTCTGGGCTTGTGAATACGGTCTATCAGCAACGGCGTTTAACCAGTGGTTTAACAGACAAAACTACTAATGACAATGACATTGACAGTAGTTCCATTTCATAAAGAGAAAAAATTGTTTGTTCTTCTACAAAGCAATCATGTAGAAAGTAATCGGTGAGTTACCGAATTTAGCTAATTTCAAAGATTTAAATATAAAAAAACAGAGATATTTTATTTTATTCACTCCATTAGCGTCTGTGTTATGCTGGATAAAGACAATGAGGATGGCAAGTTTGCCAGTAGTGTTTTTGCTGTTGTACCCATGTTGCATTGTAACATCTATGAGGTGGACAACAAATGCCAGAGACGGGTCTGTAACATTCGTAACCTGAAAAAAAAAATCATACCTTGTAATTCTTCAATTATTTCATCTTTAGTTGTAGCTGATGTTGGTACAAACATCGAATTTGAAATCAATTGCAAATCACTGGCAGTTTTGCACAAAAAATGTTTTGAGTGCTTTGTTGTACATTTTCAATCATATTTGTAATTCACATCAATACAGTCCGATAAGTATTTTGTATAAAATGAAAGAAATGGAGGTTCAAATTAACTTGCAACTTTCAAAAATTTGTCTGTGACTAAAGTTACTTCTTAAATCATATTACCTTTCACAAAATAAAAATAATGTCCACGTTCACAATTAGATAATAAAGTCAGCAATAAGTGTGTCAGTTACGGTTAAAGGGGACTATGATGGGCGCCTAGCATTTTGAGTGAATGAAATATATATGAATAAATAAAGGGATGTGGAGTAAATGTACATGGAATAAATTCCCTATCAACACTTGGTAAGATTAAGCAAATGGAACAACGCTTTCATTGCTGTTCTTAATCTTAATCACCGGATTTCCTTCGAAATTATTGTCATGATTTATTAAGAACTGACGAATACACAATTTATTTATTTATTGCCTTGTATAGAATTTGGAGGAAAATAAACCCAAACTGAATGGTTTCTTAAATATCATCGCTCTCTTTTCTGTAACGAAATTCAATTTACCTACAGACGCCATTAATACAACTTACAATGGGGGACCAAAACATAAGTTGTATAGCCTGATCTTCTAAATATTTATAAAATGGAGAGGTAAAGTGAGTAAAAACATGATGAGATCAAGTGCACAAGTAGAGTCAGAATCTCCTGCTTTTTCTTATAATTGAACACGTTTATTCTGGTAGTAGAGTCCGGTAGAGAAAAAATCTATAGCTGTGAAAGGAAAGATCTGTTGTCATCTGGGAAACAGATATCCTAAAACAGTCTACCGTCGTGATATCTACCGTAAAACTTCTGTGGTGATGATTTCAATTTAATGGTAGAATATGCCTGTTTAATCAGCCTATTCTTGAACATTTGTATTTGTAAAATACCCGACTGTCGTATTAAATAAATAAACAAATAACAAAATCCCGAAAAGGTCTAATTGATTTCAAATATTTTCCTTACTGAAGTTTATTGATCCCTAAGAGTGTCTCGGTACTCGGTAGTGGTTTAAAAGTAACATTACCCGCCAAATTCAATACAACGGAATAAACAACACCCCTTTTAAACCTTGGAAATCTTCGACATCCATGAAATCTATTATTTAATACTAATATTTGCTGTATTTTAATGTCCACCCTCGGATATTTCCGTCTTTTAATTTTATCTTATCGTCGTGTGAATTTTTTTGTGTAGAAACGTTATTGTATTATAGTTCAAAATGTAAAATAAAATTTGGGTCATCGTGCATTTAAGCGCAAAAACTGAAATTGAAAATTTCACGATTTTACATGGAAATGTTAGGGAAAACGGTTATATGAGAAGATAGCTTGAAAAAATTATTATAGATATTCTTTAAATCCAGCTTCAGATTGTAAGCTTGCGTGTTTTATTTTAGCTTTTTGTAATGGAAATGTTTTGAAAGTGATTAGGAATAATAATTTTAGATTCTTCGGAACTTTCTTGACATTTCAAATAACTATTTTGTTAAATTTTTGAATGAATGAAACCTAAATGAACAAGTATAAGACATAAATGGCGGATTAATACCACTGAGATACCTTAAACGTACAATAGCAGCAATACAGATAACTAAATACCGAAGTTACTGTGAATTTACTTTCTGCATATGCGCATTTCGACAACTTATGTCTCATTAGTGCAGATAAAATCTAAACGCCTGGAAGACCATAAACTCAAAGATGTTCAAAACCTGATAGAGAACAAATAACCAATATGATCTAAATGTAAAGCCAAAATCAGCTAAGGACAGAGCTTTGCATGAGGGAGATACTCCTTAGTTTTCAATAAAATTTACAAAAATTTAGATATTGTAAGGTTCCAAAAATAATCGGCTTTCGGGTCAGCACCGAAGTACTGACTACTGGGTTGGTGAATACCCTCGGGGACTAACAGTCCACCAGCAGTGCAGGCGAGGATATGACAGGTATACAAATTTACAGGGGAGACAATTTTTGTGAACTACTTTCCGGCCTGCATATTGTTAATTTCACTATAATTGGATAAATACGAGCGGCAGGTCTTTGTCAAATTTAACCTGGCGATGGCCCTATAGTCGGAAGGTCCGACAATCCGAAGGTCCGATAGTCTGAAGGTCCGAGAGTCCGAAGGTCCGGTAGTCCGAAAATGTAACATGTCGTAAAAAATCGCCCAACCTGTAAAAAAATATTGGAGATGTTGAAGAAGACATGTAGAGAAAAGTTTGGAATTTAACGGATATTAATGTAATGTAAAATTGATGAATACTGATTTGTTATTCAAGAGCCCCCCCCCCCTTTTTTGCAAGTTAAAAATAAAATGCAAATATTAGCAGATTTTGGCATAGTTTTACAAGCCATGTGATTAATTAATATAAACTTATTTTATTGTCAAAACAGGAAAAATGGATTCGACACGAGTTGTACAACTTAACAAGGTCTTCTCAAAGCAATGTCTGTTCGTCCTTCTCTACTAAATGCTTCAAAACTTTTCATTTAAACATCTTTCTCTCTGAACCACTGGATCAGTAATAGAACAAATTGGTCACAACAGTCTTCGGATGGTCCCTTCTAAATGTGTCCGTCAGATATCAACACCACATCACTATCCAAGGTGGGCGCAAACGGTAGTGATCATATTTGTCCGTACGAAATGAATTTTGTAAAAGATATGCCACATACAATTTCTTGAAATTTTACATGTGTTTTCCCGGCAAAGGGTCAAAAGTTTACGGAATCGTATTTGGGACATTTGAAAACAAAACCAATTTTTCCACTTTTAGAATCTAAATTTTTGAACTTTTAAACTTAAATATCGACTTTTTCAAACACTTCAAAGTCAAAATATTTACTTTTGAAAACTTGAAGTCTCGACTTTTCAAAAGTAAAAATTTCGACTTTAAACAACTTGAAATTTTGACTTTTTAAAACTCAAAATTTTGACTTTTATAAACACAGAATTTCGGCTTTAAAGTCAAAATTTCGACTTGAAAGTCTAAAAGTTTTGAGTTTGTGAAAGTTAAAATTTTGGGTTTTAAAAAGTTGAAATTTTTAGTTGTTAAAAATCAAAATTTCGATTTAACAAATATTTGATTTTTTTTTTTTGTTAAAAAAGTCAAGTTTTCAGTTCTGAAATTTTGACTTTTTTGAAGACGACATTTTGAGTTTAAATGAGTTTGAAAAAGTTGAAATTTCAGGATTTAAAAAGACAAAATTTTGAGTTTGAAAAAATTCAAAATTTTGAGTTTAGAAAAGACAACATTTTGAGTTTAAAGTAGAAAATTTGAGTTTATAAAAGTCGAATTTTAACTTTGTAAGCATTTTTTCTCATGTCCCTAATTCGCTTCTGTACGCTTCCGTAGTATTTCAACTATCTAAAACTCAAATTTCAGACTTTCAAAATCAATATTTTGGCTTTATTTAAATCGAAATTTTAGAGTTCAAAAAAGTCGAAAAGTACAAGGTGCGATAAGGGTTTGATTTGGCCCAAGATTCCAGTGAATTTCTAAGTTGCACCTCAAGATTTTATTTCATGTTCGTTTCAAAGTTGAGATCCCATTTACAGAAAAAATACAAAAGTTAGAACCAATGACGTCACAATAGGTACAGTTTTGACGTCATGAAAAGGCTACTTTTGAGAATTTTCATAGAAATATACAGAATTTGGCAGGCTTTTGTACAGTTTTCCTCACCGGAAATATCAAGTACATTCAAGAACCAATTAGATAATTTACCAACTTATTGGTACAAATGAATTAAACCTCTCATATAAATATTTCTGTGGTTCTTGCATGTACTCTTTATTTCCTATACAGAAAAAGTAGTCAAAATTGGTCAAATTTGTCATTTTTCGAGAAAATCTTAAACTTGTCACTCAAAAACACAGTAATCATACATCAATATTTGAGAACTGTTACTGTTTACTGAAAAGCCATACCCACAGAATATTTCAATTAGAAAATTCTGTGAATTCAACCAAATTTATTTTTCAGGCAAAAAAAGGCCCTTATCGCCCGTACTCCTTTGAGTGTGAAAAAGCAGAAATTTCAAGGTAAAAAAAAAGAAAAATTTCGGGTTTTCAAAAAAGTCGAAACTTTGACTTTTAAAGTCCAAATTTTGAGTTTGAAAATGTCAACAAAAATCGAAAAATTGAGTTTAAAAAAAGTCGAAAATACAAGTTTAAAAATGTCGAAATTTAGAGTTGAAAAAAAAAGTTTTTTTTTTGTTTTATTTTTGTTTTTTTGTTTTTTTGTTTTTTTTTGTTTTGTTTTTTTTTTTTTTTTTTTGCTTTTGGGGGATTTTTGTGCGTATTTTTATCACACAGTAATCGTACTCAGTGAATCAATGTTATCTAGGAATGAAGTGACAATCTAAATTTTGTGCTTGTATAACGGGTGCATTAATGCTACATTGCCCCTTGCCCAATTAGCACATAAAAACACATTAAACCGCGTTCCCTGTATTTTAGTAAACTACAGTATTGTGCCATAAGTTTATGAACAAACTGAAAATTTCCCTATGTACTTAAAAAAAATTCACATCTCTTTTGAAATATTGTGTTGTTTTCATATCTTGCCTATTTTTGTAAAAATTATACCAAAAAAGTGGAAAGTTGAGCAGTTCCTTGTAATAATATAAAAAAAAATCAAAATAATTCAATTTTTGTTGACAACCTTATTTTTTTACGTCACAATTTACAAAGGATATATAGTAAAAGTGTAACGTAAAAAATAAAGTTTAAGTTTAGATTATAATTTTTTGAAATTTGCACAAAATAAAATTTTTTCAAACCAAGAAGAATAAACTGTTAATAATTCTGTTTCTTACTATAAAACTTTCAAGAAAATTGATGGAGAAATGACCTCACAACAAGTTTGTGAAAAAAAATGATTTACAAAAAATATACAGGGAAATTTTATTTGTTTATAAACTTATGGCACGATACTGTATCTTTGTGTTGCCCTTTTTGTGTAGCCCATGAACAGTATATGCGAATGCATTTTAGACAAAATGTCTATATTTTTTTCCTATCTTGGTTCATTTTCGTTCTATCGGACCTTCGGACTATCGGCCCTTCGGACTATTGGTGTGTAACCGGATTAAAGAGGTCACGACTTGTGACAAATATGGTTGTCATTGGATTTTAGAGAGTCATGACTGATGACGTATGATTGTAATGGAATATAATAGGTCATGACGGATGACATGTGTGGTTGTCATCGGATTTAAGAGGTCATGACGAGTGACTTATGATTGACATAGGATTTTAGAATTCATGTGAAGAGATTTTTGTCATGGATTTTAAAGGTCATATTAGGTGATATGTGAGATGGTCATTGGAATCCACGAAAGATCGATGGGGTTCTTTTATTGCATGTAAATACAAATTTTGAAGCACGTCCGGTAAATTATCAATTAACAATGGTCCCACGATTGGTCTAAAGATGCATTAAGTTAACGAAGAGAAGATCACAGGAAACACCTACAATGGCTAAAATTACAATCATATGCCACAATTCACCAGGGAACTGAACAAGAAAAACATCAATAAAAAGACAGCAGACAAACGTAGGTAATAATAAGAACTCAGGATAGCCGGACTTAGTACCTGCACTAGTAACAGCTCGCAGTAGGGTTAAACTAGTGTATGGGTACCCTAACACCCCCTTTCCCATCAAATCAATATTCCCTTAGCTTTCTTTAACTTAATTACTTGTAATAGTTGCCTTTATTTCTACCTTTAAGCTACCTCGAAAGTGTCGTAATTACCATGCTGAAACATTTTCTACAGCCGAGGTAGTTCTTTATTGCGATACTTTAAAGTCAAACATCTACTCAAGCTACGTTTTCTCATTTGAAAGCAACTAGACGAAACAAATATGTTGACAAAATAATGAATCAACGGCATTAGAATTAATACTAGTACCAAAGGAACCAGGGAAGTGATGATTACAAAAATCGAAGTCCAAAGACATGGCAAAAGTGGGGACACAGAAAAACAATAACAAAGCAAGTACGTGAGACAGCCAAAATGCACGGAAATAAAAAGACGACCTTCAGAACTAAGGCAATTATAGTGTGAACTCATAAGAAAACCGGGAGTGTAAGAGCCCATTTATACCGAGAAAGATGATGATAAATTCTGTTACGATCTTTTGAATGGACATCAGAGGTTTTGTAGACGTTTGAAACGCGAAAATGTGATGCATTTTAGTCTGCATATTTTCCATGATTAAAAGATTGACAACAACTAGAGGAATGTCATTTTATTCCCTTTAGAACCGGCTTTGTTACGGTGGATAAAGACAATGAGGTCGGCAACTTTCCCAGTAGTGTTTTTGTTGTTGTACCCATGTTGCATTGTAACATCTATGTGGTGGACAACAAACGCCTGAGACGGGTCTGTAACATTCGTAACCTGAAAAAAATTCGTACCATTGTAGTTCTTCAAATATTTTACCATTTGTCATAGCTTTTTAAGGTGGGTCACTCCTCAAGTCATGAATATAAAGAATGTTACATTGATTGTTCAATTTGTTAGAACATTGTCAATAAATAATTTGTAGCAAAAATATTTATGGTCAGGGTGCTCGTTCTGGAAATGTAAGACTTTACGCAAGATATTGGTGTTACTTTACGTTACACGGCGTTGACTAGCACGTCTACTGCACTGTTACATGATTATGTTTTTAAAAGGAAGATGATGTCAATTCTTTACCATAGAAGTTAATTGCAACTTCCGGGCTATGCAACTTCAGCATCTTCAATAGCTGTTCACGATTTCTAAATACGCTTTGATGGTTTGTAATTGTCTCCAAGGTGCATTTGAAATTTCTGCAATTGGAAACACGGTTTACTTATTTGTGCAGGATAAGTTGAGAACTGAAGCACACGAGTCTTAGCTTGAACTCACAATATCCAAAAAGAATTGCTTCTGAATTTTTAGTCTGAACGCATAAGTTACATCGTTTCGCGAGATTTTCAATTCGTGCATACAAGTTTTTAACTTTACTCCAAAGTTTGCTGCATTTATCTCAAGGGTTACTAACGTGTGCGCACAGGCTTCTTGTTCACACGAGTAACAAATCGTAAAATTGATTCAATAATATACATTTCAAAGCATGTGCAAAGCTATTATTTACCATATACTTTAGCTACATTTCATTCTATCAATATGACAAAAGAGTATGCGCTCTTTTTAGGTAAAACCGAGTACATATATACGTTGATTTTAAAATCCTGGGCCAGTGCAATAGTTAGGCCAGACTTAAATACGGGTGTTGGATAGCAACATTATCATATATAAGAGAATGATATACGTCAAAATCGAAAAGTCAGGCACTTGTATTTGCTTTTTCCTCTTTTTTACTACAACATAAAAGAGTAGCAAAATGATATTTCATAATTTTGAAATGTGTCCTATTCATTCTCAGTTATATGCCAGTAATATATGAAAAGACAAGCGGCCAAGATATATTCACTTTTGATATGTATAAAACGATAGATTTTGAAAATGTATGACAAAGTAATTTAAAGAATTAACTTTGAAAAAATGAAATAAAAATTAGAAATTATCGATCATATCTTTTGGGAAGAAATTCGTGATTTTCCTATCATAATTTATTCCCATTAATTATTCATCAATAAACTGTAAATTGAAATCATTTCGATGACATTTTGATGTTGAATTCCAATTTTCATAAGATGCGCAAGATAGATTTATGGCCAAAATCAAATAGTATGTGTGGGTCTGATGAGTTCAATACTCATGTTCTCTTGAGCACACACCATAAAATCGTGCACGGAAGTTAGCCACAAAAAAGCGGACAATTTTGTGTGCTGAAGCTCGAGCGTGTAAAACAGTCATGTATACATGTCAATGTCAAGTTAGTTTCTCATACCTGCTCATTTTTAGACTCTTATGCGCAAGTTAGTTACTTAAGCAAACAACTAGGTCACTCGCTTGCTATAGTTCGTGAATCGTGCGATAAATTTGCGCGACTTGTAACACTCAAGAATTCCCGTACTTAAAAGCTATTTTAAAAGTCGTTAAATTTACAACTTTTGAATAAATATTGACGAAACGTGTACGTTGGGATGATGTAAAACGAAAAAATGAAAAACAAAAACTGTTAGTAATGCTTAAACTATTCTTTTTGATGTTTGGTTTACATTTACTGAACTTATATTTCAGAAGTGTCAATATGGTCTGTTCTTTTTGACATTTTAAGTATTTGTACTAATTGTCTTTATATAAATGTAATTTTTGTTCGCCTTTCTTTCTATTGACTCATCTCTTTAGTTCGGGGATTTTCAAGAGTACTAGTTCATTCTAGATTGAGAATTATTTGCACCCGCCTGTCAAGGGCAAGTGCAGGACAAATGAAACGCCGGAAAATCCTGTAAATAATGCAAGTACGACGTTAACGCATTTTCTTACAAGANATTTTTTTTTTTTTTTTTTTTTTTTTTTGGACATTGTAATTCGTTTAGTTTACAAGGCATATTCATTGAAGGAATTATAAAGCAGTATATATCATTTTAAAGAGAAATAGTTGTACAGTATGTTAGTCAAGATGAATTGTGTCCATTTCAAACCAGTGAGTTTGAATATATTGCTAAAAAACACGGTCCTGGAATAAGATTTGCGTTTTCAAACACTGGAACCTTTTATTGGACACGCAAAAATCGACGTATTGAAGAATAAAACAAAAAATAGTTCAATGTGGTTATTACGCACCTGTACAATTACTTTATTATAAAAATATTTATTTAGTACGCCTTTTTAAGTTCTGAAAAATATGGCTTTCAACTATACATGACTGTACAATAAACTAGATGGGACACATTTGTCACGGTCAGTTTTCCGTCTGTCTTGAAACGACAAAACTGATTGATATGACAACATCTTGATGTTGTACTGTGCGCTTGCAAAAACTTGCGATAAATGGCGTAAATTTGAATGAGTGCGGGTCTGTCTATTCAGTAAAACACGAATTCAGTGCAACGCGGGACAGCCTAAAAATGACGTTCTTGCCATGATATAAAACATTAAATCATTTAAAATATTAACACAATAAAAAAAATATTTGATATAATCTAATTCTATGTAAAACAAGCTTTCGATTGATGTCATTGTACTGAAATTCTAAAGTGGTACATATGGAATGAAGAAGCTTACTACGGCGCTTACTTGAAAGTATCACCAATATCTTGCGTAACGTCTAATCGTTTGACATTTTGGCGGGAAACTGAACCCCTCTAGATTTTTCTTTGACATTGCAAAGTCACCATGACGGAATATTTAGAGTGTTATATTTTTTGTCAGAAGTTTTCAAGGAATGTATTTAATCAAATATTGAAAAATGGGGGTCATTGTGCAAAAAATTATCATTATTCATTACAACAGATAAAGTACGAAATTTGGACTCAAATAGGTTGTTCTTACTCCACATCACTGATACAAAATGAGGGAAATATCAAAATGCCGAACAGAATTGTTAGTAGCCGAAAGACAAATTTGGTGCAAATTAAAGAGTAATTATATACAGAAAAAATCCGTATGCAATTTCATGTCTCGTTGATGTTGTAGGGCCAACTTATTTCTGTTTCATGTATTCAACATTACTTCATTTGTTCACTTCACTTGTCAGTAGGTTTTAAAAGTCATGAAGGGTGAGATGCTTGGTTTTCATGGTATTTAAGAGGTCATTATTCGTGACATTGGTGGTCGTGTTAAAGGTCATATCGGTGAAGTGTGGTGCTCATGAATTGTAAGTGATCTTAAAGAACGTCATGTAGCCGTCATTAATTAAGAGATATGGACATGTGTGGTTGTCATAGATTTCAGAGGTCATGACGGGCGACATGTGTGATTACCGTATAGCGGGAAATTTTTGCGGGGTAAAATTTTTGCGGATTTGGTCTAAATCAGGGTGTTTATTTTACGCGGGTTTAATTTGTGCGGTTTAGAAATTTGATAAAATTACAAAAAGGTAAAAAATAGTTTTTATTATATTTAAAATACACTGTGGTAATAAAAAAACTGTAAAAACATTTAAAATTCAACTGTTGCATGATTCTATAACGGAATTGTGTCATTCAAGATTTCAAAACATTCCTTCCAGTTTAAAACTCAGGTTTATTTGTAATGTACTGATGCACCTTCACAAGCCAGAAGGTTAATTTGTCAAATGGTTTAAGAATGAAATGTCCCGTGTCATATAAGCTTTTTTATCACTATATTTTTAGGACTTTTGGAAATGATATTATATTTTACGGGTTTTAATTTGGGAATGACTTGTACACGCAAAAAATAGCAAAAATTAAACCCCTGCAAAAATTTCCCACTTAACAGTATCATCGAAGCGATAAACGCAAATATCTACAATTTATACAAATAATAAGTACATGCTACAATCTACCACGGAACTACACAGGAAAAACACAAATAACGCAAAACACAAACATAAATATGGACAGGACCTCTGGACTTGGTACCAGGATTACTAAAAGCCAGCGGTAGAGTTAAACCAGTTTATTGGTTCCCAAACCTAAAGATACGAATAAAACCCAATACAGGTAGACTACTAACTCCATGACAACAATCTTGAAAGGAAATGAGTAGGACAAAACGTAATTTAGAGAGATGCGTCAAAGAGTGCTCGTCACTAGACTGCCGGCTAGCTAAATGAGCCTAGTCTGCTGGTAAAACGCTGTCGGACTATGGAAAACAATCAAACTCAAAACTTCCCGAGGGTTTAGTAGAGAATTATATATGTCAGTATACATCGGAAGTATCCGTAAGAGGCCAGCATGTGTGCAAAATGTTCAGATCTTTGGATCCCAAAGCTAATTTAACGGATTAAAACAGAATACCCTTTCAATATCCCCTATTACGAAAAAAAATGTAAGTTACGTCCCAGCTCAAAATTGAGGATACTACGGCCACTTCCACATCGGCCTCATCCCTTGAACTTCATCTTGAAATTGACAACAGAGATAGACTACAAACTAAGCTGTATGACAAACGCGACGATTTTACTTTTCCAATAGCCAACTTTCCTTTCCTTTGTAGCAACATTCCAACAGCCATAGGGAGTAAATACATCCCAACTTAATCGTTACTCAAGGGCATGTGGTCGATATAGTGACTTCCTTGATAGAGCTTGGTTGCTGACAAATAGGCTACTAGTGCATTTGCCAAGTTTGTTGCTCATAACTTGAAGTCATCACTGCAGACCCAGATGGCAACAAATCTTTCCCCTTAAAAGCTTAAGATTGTTGTTTCCTTTTTTTATATTTTCAACACGGAGGTCGTCGTATAAGAGCAGGAGATACTCATACTACCGGTGCAGCTGATTTTGCCCATAGTTTTTGCTGGGTCCGTGTTTTTCATCTTTGTATGTGTATTTTGTCTTCATTTTCCTTTTCTGTTCCGTTCTCATGCTATTTTTTTGTTTCTTTGTTTTTCGTATGTTGCCATTGTCCTTGGATTATTCGTGTAGACTACCGACAATTCGGATTTAACTTGTTTTCTGTTTCGTAGTTATGTTTTTGCAGCTGTATTTGATGATCGGCATGCTACATACGTCCTCTTTCATTTGTAAATTATTAACATGACTGAGAAGTAACTTTCGAAATACATTTTAACACATTGAAGTTGCCAACCTATTTTTACATAATGCGTTTTAGGCATTTGTATGCGCTGTTGTTTTTTTTGAAAACGGGATATATTTTGATGCTCAGTGGACCTTATTGTCAACGGGAGACCTACATAGCTGTAAGAGATATTTAGTTTTCAAATTTTTGAAGGTACATACTCGTATTATGTATCTTATATAATTTTTCCCTTTTTAGAACACTACAACACTTTTATCTATATTAACTGCATACTAAATACTTAGATGTCTTACATATACACATCTGTTAAACGAACAAAGTCATAGATAAAAGCTTGATTAGATAAAGTCTGAATGTATCGATTTGAAATGTAACTTTCATGTCTCAAGTATCAACTTATCTAGTGTTATTAGGGGCAGGGATATTGTCGTATTTCACAACAAGTCTTTCTATTTCATCACGAATTTGAAGTACATGTAAGTACATGTAGTTATAACCATGAGAGTGTTCACCAAATTGGACATAACTGATTTATGGTCCATGTTATATTGAAGTTTCTAATAATCAGGTTGGGGTCTGTCAGGAATTCAACCCTAGTATATGAAAAAGCATACAGGAAAGGGGAGGGGGTGGGGCTTCTTCTATACTTTATTAATAGGAGCACCGCTGGTATATAACGATCCAATCTAATTATCTAATTCAGTTTTCAAAATCCATACCCTTGCATTTATGTGCATTTACAGAATTAGCGATGTACAAGTATCAGGCTAATTGGGATAGAAAAAGTAAAACCCCTAGCAGAGGAGATCAAATCAGTTTAACGTCTAAATCTTTTTATATAATATGTATTAAAATGATTTTTATTGTTGACCGATATGTACCTATAAATACAAATAATCAGAAGTTGTATAAAATGTCAGGGTTTTCCATTTATTTTGAAATCTTGATATACCCTCTTTTATTGACCTTTTCCAGCGGCAAGTAAAACCAGCATATATATGAATTAAAGTGTCCCCAGTAAACCTTGAAAGTTGTTACAGATAATAATATTTGTACTTTCTTTCTGAACAATATTGTTTTTCCTCTGAATTCGGTAACGTAATTAGGTTGACTTTTTTTCACAATAACGTGACAACAAGAGTAGAGTTATCAGAACTGATCTGTGTTAAAACTTCAAGAACTATCGCAGATATCCCATTGCAGATATCCTGATGTGCTAGAACCATTGGGGTCACTTCCTGTATAGTTATCAGAGCTTCAATGTCTCCTAATGTGTCAGAGCCACGAGGGTTCTTATATAGGTATCAGAACCTGTTTCATTTTACAAAAACCGCAAAAACTAACAGAGACACCTCCAATATCTCTTTATGTAATGTGTCAGAACCAGAGGGGGTCACTTCCTATATAGCTTTCAGAACTTACGAGTTTTACTGTTTTTATCAAAATTCTAACCACTTGAAAATACTGAGATTTCATTCCGTGTATTGCACTCGGTAGATGTCATGGATTTGGCTTCCTATTTCGATATTTTTTAAATGAGTACTTCTTTTTAGACTACTTTTAGATTATGCCTTTCCATATTATTTGATCTTATTGCTGCTGATGAGATGTTACTCCTTGAAACACATGTACAGCATAACGAAATTTGCTAGCTGTTTTTATGCAACTTCGGTACAATTTACAACCACAAGAACTATCATACATATCTCCTTCCTTCTCCTAATGTGCCAGAGCCAGGGGGTACTACCTGTAAAGTTATCAGAACTTACCTGGTTTACAACCACAAGAACTATCATGCTCATCTCTACCGTTGTCTAATGTGTCAGAGCCAAGGGGGTACTACCTGTAAAGTTATCAGAACTTACCTGGTTTACAACCACAAGAACTATCACAAGGGTCTCCACCGTCTTCTAATGTGTCAGAGCCACGGGGTACTTCCTGTATAGTTACAGGAACTTACCTGGTTTACAACCACAAGAACTATCACAAGTGTCACCACCGTCTCCTAATGTGGCAGAGCAAGTTCCACTTCGTGATATTTCTAGAATAAGATGAATATATTCATAAATGAGAGTTTCTTTGCGAAAAAATATTCGATAACTCGGGTTTTATCGATTCAGATTGGTTGAATTTGTCTGTACTCACATAATTTTATTACTTTGTCATTGCTTGGTACAGCCAAAGAAAAGCTAACTATAAAATTAATCAGCATAAAACTGTTTCCGGCTTTTCAGTGACTTCTCATTTATTTATTTCAAAAATACAATGTTTTCATATCTATGTCCCTCCGTTACATAACATTTGAAGTTTTTTGTATAAATGCTCTTGCGAATAAGGAAATGACATAATCTATCTATCTATCTACAACAGAACAATAATTCTACTGTTGTTCACATTTTGATGTCACAATTCAAATAATTTCAATATGCAGACACAATTTGACATCACATTCTACTGTATTTGTGTGTGTGTGTTTGTTTGTTTGGTTTTTTTAACCTAACTGAAACTATGACTGCAGGTAAAGAGGATTCAAACATTCTGCAATGATATGTTAGGTATGAATATATACAATAATTTTACGATTTAAGTTTTTTATACTTAATAGTTACTTTTGCAAGTATGATCTATGATGACTTTTACTCGCTTGCTTTAGTCTTCCTTGCCTGTTAGGAATTATATTCTACAGAATGTGTGTGTGGGGGGGGGGGGTTGAGATGTGTTAATGCTGCACAAAATTTAACAGTCTGTCCCTGCCTAATGCACTGCGATTTCAAAATAAGAATATTTATAATTCTGGTTACAATGATCATGAACTTACCAAAACCACCAAATCCCATTTCCGATTGAACAATAGCTTTCCCATGAGAATCTCTACAGCATGAAGCAGTCTTCATACATTGCCCTGAATTGGTGCATTTTGTTGCCCGTCTCAGATGATAATTGGCCGCAAATGCTAAACCAAGTATCGTCTACAAGATAAATACTTGAATTTGATGTCATAAATTTAGAATTAACCAAAACGGTTAAGTACTAGTACCTTCTCATTACATGTATAACAGTATATTGATAAGTTAGAAGGTCAGATATGCTTGAAATTTTCGATTGTAAGACATATAGGAAATATTATATGTAGCAATACTTGAAAATATAGATGATTCCATGATGTATTAAATGGTCTACCTGTACCTGATCCCAACGAGAATTAGTTTGTATCGATAAACTTATAGTCAACAGCGCTTCCTGACTGTGCACAAATACTTTATCACTACCCCTTACTTTGTACAATTTTTGAGAGATAGGCCAGGACTTAACACAAATACTGCAGAGCAAACCCCTTACTTTCCAATCAGTAGTAAGACAACTGCAATACCAATGACCTCCGAAAACTAAAGCAACGACTCAAAACTTCATCGCACAGCTTCATCATACTTATAAATATAAATATTACAATAAAAAATATAGAGTTTTTCTCAATATCTGCTACTAATTTGAACTCATAAGGATAATAGAAATTAATAGGCATCTATGAAATAAATAAGTTATTCACGACAAGTAAAAATATTACTACAAAGCAGATATTCATCTCATGTTATATTAATTCCCCTCATTTTTATGACAAGGATGACTTATCCGACGTTAATGAGGGTGATAACAAAACTACCGACAGTGCTGTCGGGAGTCGACATTCATAGGTGAAAAGTCAAAGTAGATGTAAAACCACCAAAACAAAGTGGTAACAGCAATGGTCTTCACCTGGTACAGGCATTAAAAATATGGTGTGTAAATTCATTTTCAATGACATAATAATAATAAATAAATAAACCTACCCTTCCATTACGGTGGTGTCCGGTAGCAACCGAATATCAATTGCTATTAAAAGGTGTGGTAGTCAATGAAAAGAAATGTCCATAACAGTACTAAGTAAAAATAAATCCACAGTTCGGACCGAGACCCCCAAAAATTTCCACAATGTACTTATAACTATTAAAGAACTTTTCAATGGTTTCTTGAGACGGAATTTTTTTTTTGAAGCCTTGATAACTAAAGCGGTCATTAACAATGCCTAAAGAGAAAGTCCGAATTATTAGTGATAGCTTCGCTGTGAAACATGCATTAAATAAGAAGGAGAAGGAATATTACTATCCATGCAGAGAAATTGATAGTTTTGATAGTTTCAAAATCGAAACGTCCCTTATGTCATAAATTTTAGTCAAATTCGACACTAGGTGTAGATATAATCAAATGTTTCTGTTGTTTATTTATTTTCTGATTCCTATTGAAATATTGACGAGATTCATTTGGCATCTCCCCCCTCACCCAAATTCAATTAAGCGCAATATGATATCAGATATGTAACAACAGACTGAACAGACAACTGGAAGGATTCTGTTAACACTTTTTCAGTTTGTTTTAACTAGGTCGTATGTACTGCGACACAATTGTCAGATATTTGCATTCCCATTTAAATCTACGTCATAAATATAATTAGAATAATAATTAAATTGTGATCTAAAGAAACTAAATATACCCGAACTCTAGTATTAGTTTTATATCGGGCAAGACTTCACAAATCTTAAAGCACTCATTAGGTGAATTACTAACGCTTAATCATAAATATTATATGAAATTCCAAAGTTGAGTATAGGTACACGCATACGCAAGAGTACATCGTACTGGTAACAGAGCTGCCAGAAAATGAATATGAATGTTAGAAATTACTTCTGTATAATGCAAACAAAATGTAGGTAAAGGTATCATAAATTGTACTCTTGTTGTACAAAGTACTTTGATGTGAAGCGTACAAAAGTCATAATTTTGTTTTCATTTCAAGCGCATACTTACGAGAAAAATTAAAGCTTTCATACCAGCCTTGTATGTAGCTATATCTTTATCTATGTGGAAATGAGATTAGACATACACGTATAAGAATACTCCACTCCTATTTAAGTATCTTATCTTGGCTTAGAATAATCTAAAAATGCCAAATTTTTACAAAACTTGCAACCAAAATAACCGATTTTTTAACCGGATTCTTACGTTATGGTTAATCCATTACACTAGCCCTTTAAATTCATCTGCATTTGGTCTCCTTTGTATATACTACCACACGTTAGACAGAAACTAGAATTACTGTGGCCTAGTGGGCCACGGATACCCCCGCCTCTTCCTGCATTTTCTTTAACATCTGTAAAAAAAGGAATTATTGGAAAACAAAATACAAAGTGCACATCTATAATATGTGATTAAGGTCCTGCATAATGATTAGTGGTCTAGGAGGAGTAGTGGATACCAGGTATTCACCATATGGTTTGCATTGAGGTAAAAGAGCTTAAAGTCCAAAAATCTGGGAAAAAGGAATTATTGGAAAACAAAAAGCATAGTGCACAACTACAATATTTAATTAAGCTCCTGCATAAGTTTAATGAAATGCTAATCTTTGGTTTAAAAGGACTAGTGGATACCATGTGGTCACCATATGGTTTGCATTGAGCTAAAATGACAAAGTCCAAAACATGTCAAAAATCTGGAAAAGGGGAATTACATGTATTATAAAACAAAAAGCGAAAGCGTAGTGCACATCTACAATATGTAATTAAGCTCCTGCATAAGTTTCATGAAATTCTGATCAATGGTTTAGGAGGAGTAGTGGATACCATGTGGTTACCATATGGTTTGCAAGGAGCTAAATAACTAATTACCGAAGTCACTGTCAAAAATCTAGAAAAAAGGGAATTACATGTATTAGAAAACAAAAAGCGTAGTGCACATCTACAATATGTAATTAAGCTATTGCATAAGTTTCATGAAAGTTTAGGAGGAGTAGTGGATACCATGTGGTCACCATATGGTTTGCATTAAGCTAAAATGACAAAGTCCAAAACATGCCAAAAATTTGGAAAAAGGGAATTATTGGGAAACAAAAAGCATAGTGCACATCTACAATATGTAATTAAGCTCCTGCATCAGTTTCATGAAATTCTGATCAGTGGTTTAGGAGGAGTAATGGATACCAGCTGTTGGGTACAAAAAGACAGACAGACGGATTGAAGGAAGGACGGACGGACAGACGGACTCCATGAACACTATATACTTGCCGCAAAGCGGAGGTATAATAATATTCAATTATTGAGATAGGTTAAGGTCATAGAATCCTGACTAGAATCAAGATAAAAAGGGTAATAAATTTCACTGGTTGGAGACAGTGGTCACAGATCCAATATCAAGAGATATAGAGATGTTAGAGGATCCTCTAGAGCTCTGAGATAGAGAGTGCCATTAATGATCCATGAAGGGAATTGAGATAAAAAGGGACATTGATTTATAAAGAGAGTTTAGATTGCAAAGATTTATTAATTCCTGAAGACAACAGATATAAAAGAGGGCCATGGATTCCCACAGAGATTAGAGAAAGAAAGGGACATAATTCTCGAAGAAAATTGACTGAAAAAAGGATACTTGATTCCTGGAGAGAAATAGACAGCGATATTTTACACATAAAGACAATTGAGAAAGACAGGGTCATAAATCAATGAAAAGAATAAGCAAAGAGAAGATAAAAAAAATCCTGGATAGAATATATATATAGTGCCAAAAGCTCCTGAGGGGAATCTTTATAGATCATACATTCCTTAAGAAAATTTTGATAAGGAAGTTTCATTATTCCTAAAAATAATAGAGATAGAGGGCTTACAAATTTCTGTAAAGAACTGAGTCGGATACAAATTATAAATTCCAGACGATAGATAGTTATTTATTGATCTATAGAGTAGGAGTTCAGTGAATTTGTTTTCCTAAACAAGTTGCTTCAACATGGCAATATGACACTAGAATGCATAATGCCTCAAATTCTAAAACTTTCCATTAATTCAAAAAAGTAATAGTTTTGATACCTTACAATCGACTTGATGAGTGCCATGTTTTTGTCTATATGTTGTAATCGTCCACTAGCTTGAGACACTAGTGCTTTTGTTGAGTAGCGGATGACAGTGATTGTAAGAGCACATTTTATTGCCAGTTTATTTGTGTTTGTTCATGGTTCCTAATTCATGACCAGAAAAAACATGGATGTAGCGTTGGTCGACATTTTGCAAAGAATTCTGCTTAAACCGGTGTTAGCAACCGTTTTGAACTTACTATGAGGTATGTGAAAAGTTCATTGTTGAAGACCTCATGGTTACTTCAAGATGAAGAAAAACAATTAAAGCGTTGTTCTTTTGTTGGTTCTACCATGCCTCGGAAGAGTACTCCATATCTTTTTTTTTCTTTATCAAAAATATAAGAAGTCATATTATTACTAGAAAAAAGAAGGGGAACGGGGAATGTGTCAAAGAGACAACACTTAATGAAGGAAAGATAACAGGAAAAACTTACAATGGCAGAACATTACAATCACATGTCCTATCAACCAGGGAACCGCACAAGAAAAACAATGAAATGACAAAGAGACAATAGGAACTCGGGATAGCCGGACTTGGTACCGGCACTAGCAACAGCAAGCAGAAGGGTTAAACCTATTTATGGGTACCCAAACCTCCCCTTCTCTATCCCGTTTCCCTATAGTATAATAAACATACAAAATAAACCCAATACAGGTAGACCACTAACTCTAAGATCACAATACCGAAAAGGAAAGAATAGACAAAACGCAATCTAGAAAGATGGGTCGTTGAGTGCTCGCCGCTAAACTGCCGGCCAGTTCAAGGAGCCTAGTCTGCTGGTAAAACACTGTCGCACTACGGAATAATAATCAAATTCAAAACTTCCCGAAGGGTTTGGTAAAGAATCATCATGGATAGTGATAATGCACTATAAATTTGTAATAATAACGATAATAATATGTATTTGTGTCAGTGTATTTTCCTGAGTCAGTTTTTGTTAACTGTATCAATTTAATGACATTATTATATGCCATACCTTTGATAATAAGTTTCTTTGTTCATTTAAAAGACATAATGACTTTTCTTTAAGTCTTATATTATTGGAATTTCAAAAATTACACGCTTTGTAGAAGTTATCAAAAAGGATGTTATGCGAACATTTATTTTTTTTTTCATTACTGTTACATTATTATTTAGTTTTAATTGTACATAC
Organism: Modiolus philippinarum; assembly: GCA_002080025.1. Lineage (NCBI taxonomy): Eukaryota > Metazoa > Mollusca > Bivalvia > Mytilida > Modiolidae > Modiolus > Modiolus philippinarum. Next base: position 135,323 of record MJUU01047677.1, on the reverse strand, counting down.
AGAGTACTGCGTTTTTGCTTGCAAAATATGTTATTGCTTCGCATTTTCTTTGATGAAGAAAACATAATGGTTTTAATGGTTATATTCTCGCACCACTTTGAATTGATTTTATCATGGTTTGTTCATTGACAGAAAAATAATGACTAAAACTCAGAAATTTATTGATATACATTATGTCAGCAGAAAACTGAACCGAATTTGCACAAAAAAAGTTTTTATCCCAAAAAAATTGTCAAAAATCTTAAAATCTTAAATTTAAATGCTTATGTCATTATAGTTGAAAAAAATCCTTTTTGGCTACAAAGCTGACAGATGATCAAGCTAAAACTTCAAAAATATTTTGACCAAAGTTCGTCTGATACCACAAAAGTTTTCTCCTCAAATGTAGGTCATGAAAAATCCATGTTGCAGCTATTTAAAAAGAATAATACTTGTTCTGATACAAATAAAAGCTTGAAACCCTTAAAGTTCAAGTTACTCCACAGATATTCACTTGATAACATTTATCTATAGAACTGTATATGCTTTCGAACTTCCAATGTTCATATTTTCAAAATCAACATGATTGAAGGGGTAAATATATGGATGTTTTACCACAGATTGTCTCCTTCTAATTTGATTTTAAGCACTATTTGTTACTTTTTATTCTTCAGCAGTTGTTTGTCTATGTATTGTTACTTTTAGTAGCTATCTGTGCACTCACATTACAAAGAAATTCCACAACAAAAGATGAATTTAAGATATTACTTTTTTGTAATTAAAATTGCAAATAGCAACAAGTAAGTTGTTTATAATATGTTATTATCAATATTATTATCCTTTAGTTTCCTACTTAGTATCTGATGAACTCGCTTCCTTTTTCTTTTCTTCATCCTTATTTTTTTTTTCAATGAAATATCAAAGTCAATTGTTGGAAATCTCATACTTTTTGTCCATTTCATATTCATTTTCTACCTGATCTGTCTTTCGTGTAGCCTGTTGTCTTGTGCTCGTTTCTCATCATTTTATATAAATGGCGAGAAACAAGCCCAATGAAGGCAACAGGCTGCAATAATATTCTCTGTAACATTTTGCTCTTCAATCTTTTGCTATGCGAATGTCTTTGTAACTTGGGAATGGAACATTGTATTTCATTGTTAGGGATGATCGTATTATATTTCAATTAAGGTATAAAACATTTAAAATGACTTGTCTTATACAGTAATAAATTATGTAAACATGGTAAATAAATAAATACTGAAGCTGCTTAGTTTCTGCAGAAAGCAATTTCAGTTCAAATAAAATTCAAACACAGCGATGTGTATTATAAGCCGGTTGAATTGAACAGGGCTTTATTTTTGATATACAGATGACATTCGCAATGGCCGGATCTTCAAAGCTACATTGTCATGATACATCGGCAAACGAATAACCGAAGCAAGAACGAAGAAAGGGAAAATCATAAAATCATAAATCCAAAATCACGGCAATTCACAGCAACACGAATTGAGACAGTATGACAAAAACATAACAAACAAAGAAAAATGAACAAAAACGCCTCAAAACTAAAGCACTAGCAGTGTGAACCCCTATAAAAACTGAGGTATCATCAGGTGCTCCGGAAGGGTAAGCATGATCTGCTCCACGTATGGTTCATGATTTGAAGTTTAGGAAAAAACATTTTTGACACTCATGATACAATCAAGATATAATTTCAGAAAACGCCATGTCAAATCTACGATTGCGCCTTCACACTTAAATTTGATTAATACATCACTTTCAGCACTTAATCCGGTAGTCAGGCTTTCTCCATTAAAGATATCAAAAATATGCAACCCTTTACATACATTTTTATACACTACACTGTCTATTTATAATAAATGCAACCGGGGATATTCCAAGATTCAAAAGTGCGACTCCAGGAAATGTGCTACTTGTCCTCGCCTGGTCCAGGAGAATACTGTGAAAACTTATGTTAATGATAGGAACTTAACGATCCAAGTCCTCATTGACATCTGAAAAAAACATTCAGCCTAGTATATTTGATTACCTGAAGCAAACCATGCTGCTGGATTCAGTACATGGGTGAAGCTGGTCGTCCATTACAGCGACGCATCCAGGAGCATTTATATCGTATACGTTACCTAAAAAAGGTTTAGATTCTTTATATACCAACACAATTCAATTCATAATCATAAAGAAAATTTATAAAAGTGCAACCGTTAGAAATGGTAGAAAAATCTCCCCGATCAATCAAGAGAGAATTTATAAGAGCTAGAAGAGAATGTGAACTATCTTGGATAAAAAAAATTCAGAGAGCTTATCCATAAGTGTTAAATGACAACATCATGGGTCAGGGAAACATTTCTCAGCGCGCGATGAATATCACTTCTTCTCTGGTCTGCTCTCATGATGCATCACAGAGAAATATGTATACTAAGAAATTAAGTAAACATCCATACATAATGTCAAAATCTTATATCACTATTACAGCGGGAAATCTAGTGGTATAAAATTATCTCCATTCTAGAAAAGCTCTTCTGTGTTAAAAACTTTTTCAGAACAAATTAACAGCATGGCGACGAAAATAAACAATCGACAAAATGTCAAGATTTCAAAAGAAATAAACAAATACAATATTAAGTGAAAACGTCATTCAATTCCCAGATCTTTACTTTGTAGTTATAAAGAGATTAAACTTGCCTCCAAGAAGAGGTAATATGCGAATTCCTTACACAATTTACTGTCGTATTGAAAATATTCAACGGAAGACTGGTCACAATCAATTGCTATAGGGTGTTAAAATGCATGTACCCAGACAAAATTATATGTACAGATAGATCTTTGAACATACTTTACTTATAGGTCAATTAAGTAACGATTCTTGCATAAGAAACGCGGAGATCCAAATCACATTCTGTGTAACTAGGCAAAATTATATCGTCTTGAAACAACGCCATTTTTTCTTTTATACCCAAGATGTCAGAGGTAATCATCAACACAAGATTTCATTGGTTCAATCAAGGAAAAGGGCGTGCCTTCAGTTAAAGCCCATTCAAAGACCCCACGTGCTTAGTGAGTAAAAATCGATTTTGTTTATGTAAACAAGACGGTTACCAGGTAGAAATGGTCGTTTAATATACTTTATTTCGTCGAAACCACTGCGTGTACCCAGTTCAAAATTTGCAAATGAATCGATAAATATTTAATTGCAAAGTATATTTTTTCCTAAAAATTTCCGTTGTAAAGAAAAACCTAGATCCAAAACCCTTTGGAATCTCATTTTTCATTAAATATATGCAAGAAATATTAAAATTTTTAAAAAATGTCATTTGTCAACATCAAGATACATCACATGAACATAACAGAGTATAAATTTTCTTGTTATAAGTAACTTTTATCAGGTCTTAACAACGAGTTACACATTGAAATCGACATTTTTATCTTTTCTGATGGGAAAGTTCATATTCTATTGTTTAAATACCACCGGATTTCAGACTGTATTAAAGATATGTCTTTTATATTCAATAATAACTCTATTGATATCTTAAAACTAACTGCAAAATTTATAAATGAATGTTTCAAGCTAAGGAAAAGCTAAAGCCTGCTTGGCATATTGTAATTATCTGAAAGTATATTTTTATTATTACTACTATTTATTATGGTGGAAATTATTAACTGACATCCCTACTGTCATGCCATGGTCAACATTTTCTTATATTTTCTATGTTTTAATTAATTGTAATGCCAAAACCATTTAATATGAATGTGTTTGAGCAATAAAATATTATTATTATTATTATTATTATTATTGACATCATGGACATTTCGTCTCAAAAAATTACGCCATCGCAGGTCACATAGTCTAAGAGTGAATAATAATAAAAAAAAAACAAACGTAAGAACCTTGTAAATGTTAAAGATCTATATACTGTTTTCAAAAACAATTTTTCACTAAACTTTGTTCAATTCCTGTTACACAACTTTATAAAATCTCTTTGGAATGTGATACTATGTCTCTAAATTGTGCGCTATATGAATGTTCTAGAATTATTTATGCATTCTGCTACCATCGGCTTTTACCGAGAATCGACAAACCCGATGAACATGTTAAACAATTTTTGAAAATTAAATATATAAAGGAATTGATTTGATTGATATTGCAAGCATTTTTCGGGACCCAGATATTCAAAAACTTATACCCGTATATTTTGACAACCAGGATATGCCTATCATTTCCTTTCCTTATAAAAACCTACTAGAAGTATTTCTTTTTATTACTCTTCAATCACCTGTGATGCTGATTTTGAGAGGAATTACCCCAGCAGCTGAGACTGTTTCATGTCACCATACCGCTATGACCCTTGCTGACATATATTAACGGGGAACTGAAATATCATTGAAGATAAAGAAGTTCGACGGTTCTTTATAAAAGGGCCTAAATATCTCCAAAATTGACTGGCAAACTTGTTTTGATATTATAAAAACGCAGTCACTAAGTATTGTATAAAATAGTGTAAACGGGAAAGAGCAGACAAACACGCACTTAATTTGTTCAAAGATAAATGATTACTAAAGTCACCAACAAAATTAATTTTTGTAAAGTTAAACCATTGTTGTGACGTCATCTTTTGTATTAACTTTAAAGAACCCATGGCTTACCCTCTATTGTTTTCTCCAATTTAAAGTTTATAAACGTCCCGAGGGAAATGTATGTTTAGTACATTTCACTGCGAACTGATTTTCCGATTAAGCGAAATATGTGTATTCGCATTGAGTGTTGTGAAACCTTTGTTAGGCACGGATCTTTGATTTTCGGAGGGGGGTTGTTGGGATTATTACCCGAGTTGGGAAACGTTTTGGACTGCATGCTAAGAAATTTGTTGCTTGTTGGGCAAGTTTTTTTTATCTAATGAACAGCGTAAGGGCTACATTATTTAACAACCCAGGTGGTGTGTGTGAGAGATTTTCTTAGCATAGACCGGGCCAGAAATCCAAGCCCCAACCCTGAAATTCAGATGGTCCGCGCTTTACTGGGTAGTTTATACCTCAGTAATGTATATATTGTACATGTTGTAGAAGCTGGCAACATGATAATTTATATTTCCTTCAAGTACAACTAGATTCAAAATATGTATCTGATAAATACGCGGAAATGTTCTATTTAATTTCGATCTTTTCTTTTCCAAAATACACATTGGTTACATTAAGAACTACATGTACAAAAACACTTCTCGTTAAAGTAATGGAGAAAACCCCGTATTTGCTTTTACTTTCATTATATTCCGACTTTTCACTTAATTAAGTTCTATGTGAATCAAATAACAAACCTGCTTTAACAGGGGCGAACCCAGAGTGCTGCTCTTGAGTGTGGGGGAGGGGGCACAACAGAAAATAAATTAAAATCTTTTACGATTACCCTCCAGTTATAAGTGTTAGTTCAAAATATATGACAAAGCAAAACCTTGAAATATTATTAACAGGGGGAATAACACGGGATCCCATTTCTCTGAGAGCCCGGGTCCATTGTATGTACAGCCCAGATTCCTATGAGTGGAGCCCGGAGCCCTAGTGTTGGGGTACGAAGCCCTTGTTTTAGAGCCCAGAGCCCTTGTGTTAGAGCCCGGAGCCCTAGTTTTCGAGCCCGGAACCCTGTGGTGTAGCCAAGATCCTCATGGTCAAAAACAGTTGGAGCCTAGGAGTCAAGAGTCCATGTTATTCCCTCAAACTGAAAGTTTTGTGCAATTTTCTTGTTAAACAAGAATTTCAGGAGATCGTGACCTAAGCAAAGAAATAAAAGAACTTGAGAATAGTTAAAATTGGATTTGAACTTTATATTCCTAGTTCAAGTTACTGTTTAGAAAAAGGTATCGTTAGGCCATAATAAGAAAAAATATCCTAGATTCTCATCCCCGCTCGCCCCGATTTTTCGACACGCCTGAACAAAATTTATTTTGATTTTTTGGCAAATTTTGGTACATTTTTTAAATAATTAAAGCATTTTTCACAAAATGATAAAAATATAAAATGAAATTCGTCCACCCCCCAAGAGAGTTTTATGTATGAACTTTATACATAAATTGGCTAAATGGCAAGAATTGATTAATGTAACCAAGTGAAAAGAAGCGAAATATTATGAAAACGTTGACATTTACGAAGTTTTCTTTTTACATTTAATATTCACTAAATTAGAATTAGAGGTAAGTGAATATTCAACTGTCATTTATTTGTCAAGTCGTTACAATGTACCCTGAATATGACATTTTTAATAATTTGTTTTAATATACTTACTAATCAAACAAACCTCTACTGTTTTTGTTTTGTTCAATTTGAAAAAGGTCACTAGTGCCACGGGGATGTGCTCCTTTGGCCCCCGCTGGATCAACCAATGTTTAAAAAATTTTGATGAAGTCTTTTCATGTTTCCATTGAAAAAGTTTTTGTATGATGGACTATTAATAAGTAATTTAATAGACGTTTCAAATACGTACAGCTCATTGAATAGTCATTTTGTCAATTTTCTTTGGGGGGGAGGAAGAGAGATTCTTTATTTTATACAAGTAAACATCATGTTTCTTTCCTTTTTTATTTTTTTTTATTTATTTCCAATAGGAAAAGTGACTCAATTAAACAAATATTACAAAAAATTACCGTCTTCCTTCCCCTGCAATTTCCTAGTGCATGTATTACCCTTGGGTTAAAAATATTAAAATGTGTTTTGGAAGAAAGTATTACACTTCTTCGTTCTTCTTTAATAATGTTTAGAGGTTCATCACTTTTCACCGACATTTTTTACTAAATTTAATACCTTTTCGATTCACTTTGAAAAATACATAAACCACAATTTAAGTTAATCGGAGTATAAGATATCGGTTAAAATCAAACTTCTTCATCCATATAATTCTTCTTTAATACTGAGTGAACTTTCGTTCATAAAGACATATATAGTACGGAGATAACAATGCAGTAATTAGATAGGCGATAATCCCTTTAATCTCTTGATTACATAAATGTCTCAACAATGGTTTAAGTAAGAGAAACAATGGCCAAGTGTGAATTCATGATAAACAATCCACTCGCCTCCGGCTCGTGGATTCTTTTTCATGAATTCACACTTGGCCATTGTATCTCCTTTACATAATTATGATGAGTCACATCCTAAACTGTCTGTTAACAGAATTTAGTCCAAATTGAGAGATCTTGGCAAAAAATACACGTTTGTACCTGTTGACAAAGCTTCTAATAATGTGTTGTTATTATTTGAAAAATTTACTATATCCATTAAAAGCTAAGCAGCATATCCACAAAAGAATAAGCTTCTGTGCTTTCTTTTTGATAGTAAGAATATCCATTTTGCAAAAATTTCAACTGTATTCTGTTTACAATTGTACTGTATGTCTGTTTACTGTTGCAACTGTAAGCTTATTGCAGTTTTTCGTATATTGTATTGAAATTGCAAGAATCTTTATAATGCAGCTACCTATATAATCAAAATTTTGCATGAAAGTGTGACTTACCTTTACACTCTGTGACAAGAAGTTTAAAGGTTGTATGTTTAGTTTTCTTTGAAAAACAGCCAAATAATTAACTCTTTAATTCAATGGCGTGGTATTAAAAACAAGAAATCTCAATTTGACAATATCTGAGAATATTAACACACACTGTGCACAACGTAAATCCCTTTTAAATGATAAAATATTTTGTTTTCTCATCCAAAATGCTGAAATTGCTCACTTGACCTGTTAATTATTCAAAAAAAATTCGTCAAAAAGGCTACAGATTAGACCGTCAATAAGATAATTCAGGCGCACAGGTTCCTATACTGTGTATATCGATGTCCAACAAAACGAATTGGCCAAGACTAATACTTTCAAACGCACCAATTGTGACGAACAAACGCTTGTGACGAACAAACGCTCACCAAGCAACATTACAAGGATACAGAAATGCTCATGTTCTACCTAAAGATAACACCTTGCCTACAATGTACTGGATTCAGTACATTTTAAGCAATGTGTTATCTTTAGGTGAAACTTTGAGCGTTTTATTTCGGCATCGAGCAACTGTTCTTCTACTAACTTTTCCATCCATTTAACCAGTGCACTTTCTGGTATGAAGGAGTTAATTATAAAAGAAATATTGTGAAAAAACTCAAAACTCTGGTGTCAGTTACTTTTGGAGTGTAAAAAATTGTATTGAAGTTTTAGATAAATTACAGTCTGTCATAAAACCAGTTTCATCTATCGACAGTTATGATTTTTCTACAATTTATACAACGCTTTACATGATTTGATTATATCTAAAGTGGGACAACTGAGTAAATGTTCTTTTAAATATTCTGGTCTACAGTTTATTTGTTGTAACAAAAAGCAAGGATTTTTATTTATAATATTAATTACAGCAATCATTACACCTAGACATTTCATGACAAGATTAAAGCACTTAAAACCTTTTGCTTGACAACATTTTTGTTCGTTTTGGCAACATTGTTTATCAACAGGTCATTGAAATTCCAATGGGTACAAATTGTGCACCTCTCATTGCATATCTTTTTCTTTTCTGTTACGACCGTGAATTCCTGAAAAAACTACCAAACCATACAAAACAGTGTTCAAATTATTTCTATTTTCAATGATAACAGCTTGTATATTGACGATACCCTTACTATTGACAATCCCCAGTTTTTAAATTATGTCGACATCATTAGCGAACAATGATTTAAAATATTGCCCTTTTCTAGATCTAAATATCGTCATTGACTCTGGTAGAATAAAAACTAAAATTTACGATAAAAGGGATGATTTTGATTTCAGTATAACTAATTTCCCCTTTCTTGACGGCTACGTTCCTCTAGCCCCATCGCACGGAGTTTTTATTTCTAAACTGGTACGATTTGGACGCGTTTGTTCTACTCTTGACGATTTTAATGAACGTAACCTTACTATCACTTCCAAACTTTTGCAGCGGGGTTACAGATTTCGTGAATTGTTAAATACATTCAAAAAGTTTCATTTGATATCAAAATATAATGTCACTCGCAAACAGCTTATTGCTAAGGGCATTTCTCATCCTCGATTTTACGGAAATGTTATTAAAAATGCCAGAAATTGATTTAAAAAAATCCAGAAAAACTGGGACGTAACTCTTTACACAATAGGGGATATGATATTCTGCGCATGTCCGTTAAATTCGCTTTTGGGATCAAATGACCTGGGGGTTTTATGCGCATTCTGGCTTCTCACTGATACTGTCGATGTCTACTGAAATACATGATGATTCTTTACAAAACCCATCTGGGAGTTTTGAGTTTATTTTTTCTTCCGTAGTGTGACAGTGTTTTACCAGCAAACTACGCTCCTTGAGCTAGTCGACAGTTTAGCGGCGAGCACTCCTCGACTCATCTTTCAAAATTACTTTTTGTCCCCTTATCCTTTTCAAGATTGTGGTCATGGAGTTAGTAGTCTACATGTTTTTGGTTTTATTCACATATTTATTATATTTATTTTACTAAAGGAAAACGGGACAGAGAAAAGGGAGGTTTGGGTACCCATAAATAGGTTTAACCCTACCGCTGGCTTTTGCTAGTGCCGGTACTAAGTCCGGCTATCCCGAGTTCTTATCGTTGTTTACTTTTGTCATTTGTTTTATTGTAAGTTTTTTACCAGTGAAGTTGCTTGGTACATTGTGGCATGTGACTATGTTTTTCGGCCATTGTAGGTGTTTCCTGTTATCCCTGTATTCTATCTGTTTTGAAAATTGTAAGCGCAAGATTTAAGATTCGCTATATACGTGGAAAATCAGATAAATGGTCTGTTTGTCATATATTTCAAGTCCAACTTTAAATAATGTTCATGTTTGCTTTAATAATACAGGTCTCCATACAAACAGTATAAATGGAAATCTCAGTTATGTTATGAGCTAAGTTTTTCCCGATTATATGGAAAATATGTTCCGAGTCCTTTTTTTCCTACTGTGTTTAGTTTACAGGACCAATTATTACATTTTCAGTTGCTGATCATATGCAAAACATAACATACATGCCTGAGAAATGTAACACAATAACCGCTTTCGAATTCAGATTTGGATAATAAAGAAATAATGCTACTGTATCAATGTCGGTAAGTTTTAGCATTTCTCAAGAAACTATGTCAATGGGTTTTCTTTTCATATCCTCGAAATTCGATCCATATACTCTCGACAGTCACTATAAATATTAATGTCATCTGGAAGAACGTCATCATTATAATTCAAATTTACATAATACCGAAGTTACTGTGAATCTAGATTCTGCGTATGACCATTTCGTCAACTTGTGTCTTTTCAGTGCAGATCAAATCAAAACATTGGGAAATCCATAAACCAAAAACTGTATAAAAGCCGAAAGACAACAAATTTTAATCATTGCATGCGAAAATTGAATATCTCAACACTTTGAAGGCTAGACTTTTCATCTCATGTTAGAGAAATCTGCAATATAACAGTACAATAAATAAATGCTAAATAGATCCAATCAATATATCCTTTTTTGTCTTTGTCATACTATCTCAATTCGTGTTGTCTGTGAATTGCCATGATTTTGGATTTATGAATTTACAATCCCCCTTTCCTCATTCTTGCTTCGGTATTCGTTTGCCGATATACCCTCTAGAATTAAAGATAAAGGAAACATAAGGAACTCTTTACCTACATTTTTCGCAGACTTACATCTCGAATTTGACGAAAATGGTCATCTAAGTACTAAAATGTTAGACAAAAGCAACTTCATTTTCAAAATTATCAGTTTCCATAACACGGATAGTAATATTCCAGCTTCTCCTGCTTACGGAGATTATTCGTTACGCGAGAGCTAGCACAAACTACTTTCTCATTCGACATAGTTATCAAATAATTTAAATTCAATTTAAAATTAAAAATAAAATTCAAATTAAAATCAAATAATATGGAAAGACAATAATGTAAGACAGAAGAACCAAGTCAAGACCATTGCAGTTTACAGTTTCCTTTTTTGCCCCCTGTATTCTGACTCTTGACAATAATGTGCTGTTATTACCCTCATTTTATTTCATTCATGATATTTATGCAACGAAAAAGTGAAAATCTGCGGACACGCTATTTTATATATACTATGGTTTGGTATGACAAAATTTGGTTAAAAGTACTTAGTTGAGATTCAAATATTTGACCTAAATATTGGACAATATTTTATCATCTATGAACTCAGAACAGGTCGTGTCAACTACTGATCGAACATCTCGAGATGGAAATTTCACTTAATAATGGACAAAAAATGCCAGTTTTTGGATTGGGAACATGGAATGTATGTATTGAAATGTATTACAATTTTGAAAAAAAATCATTATGTATCGTTTTAATCGAAAGACAAGAAAAACATTATTAATTATTTAATTTCTGGAGTCGGTTATAAGTGTTCCAAATTTTGACCAGTTAAACACGTGTCTGATAAGTGAATTAAATCAAACAAAAGAAACGGGCTATCCCTAACGGGTTTTGATTTGAGCTGCACCGAAGAGATTTAAGTTGTCGAAATGCGCATATGCAGAAACTAAATTTGAAGTAACTTCCGTATTTTAATATCAATAAACTACAATATGACTTATGCAGCGAATTTCAAAAAAAAATGTTTTTGGCTATATTTGAAATTTAATCAATGTTTACTATTCCATTTAAAGAAAAGAATGTCGATATTCGGCTAATAAACTTGCACATCTTGCAGAAATCAAGTTTGAAGTCGGATTTAATGGGTAGCAACAATTTTGGATGATAAAATATTTATCTTAGAATTTTCTCTTAATAATTTCAATACTATTTATGTAAAATTTCGATTTTTCCCGACCAAGAAAAAAATGCAAATGATGTTTCCGTCGCATCGAATGAATTTCGTGCCAAAATCCTTGCGAGTGCAAGACAAATCTAAAGAAATAAGACCGTACGGTGACCCCTAGATGCTTTGTTTTGGGTCGTTTTAACCTGGATATGGGATGCTGTCTCCTTGACATTTACCCCATTTCATTTCTTTTTCATATTATATCAGGTCAGGGTATAAAAATTCGATAAAATCAGAACAAGGTATTTATTCAAAAAAAATGTAAGGTCACTGCATATTTAAATGCTTTATGAATCTAATCAATATATGTTGTGTACAAGTTGCAATTTCATACAAGTTGCAACATGTACAAATTTGTTCGTATACATGCTGCAACTTTTATGATACTAAAATACAAGTTGCAACCTGTACAAAATTATTCTGCCTGTACAAAAAATCAAATTCCAACTTGTACATTTTTTTAGAATTATGAATGATACGCATTAAATGAAACGACGAAATGAAACAATGCAAAATTAAGAAAAAAATTAAATTAACAAACTTATTTTTTCAATATTTAGTTGAACTCAGGCATACACAGGTTTGCAATATACATATATTTATGTAATATTAATTGAAAATGCGAGATACTGAGTAAACATGCTATAAACAATGACCAATGTTTTATTGACAATGGTATCGGACACTACCACAATGGAAGGGCAGGTTTGACACGCCATAAAACCGCTTCAACCCATCACTTCTTTTGAAATGTCTGAACTAAGTCAGGGTAACTGCGGTTGACAATTTTTACGATGATTTTCCGTTCCCACCTGCTTTGTCTTTTTGACTCTTGGACTTGGGTAATTTTTGTTATTATCCCCATTTCCCTTAAGCCGTATACTCTTACTCCGGAACATCCAACAAACTCAATTTGACTCCTTCACTTGTTTCAATTTAATCTTGCTTTATTATTACTTATTAATTTATGTTTCTTATTTTGTCGGTTTATATGTCAGGAATTGTTGCGATAATGCACCAGGGGCGAAATGCATAATATTTGGACGACGAAGAAGATGTTGTAAAACAAATATGGTTATGTGGTTTAATGTTGACCTATATTAAGACCATGAGTGTGTAGGGGTCATCTCACTGGTCCGACAGTCAATAGTCCGACAGTCATTAGTCCGACGGTCATTAGTCCGACAGTCATTAGTGCGACGGTCATTAGTCCGACAGTCATTAGTGCGACGGTCATTAGTCCGACAGTCATTAGTCCGATGGTCAGTAGTCTGACATTATAAAAAAAATAAGAATTAAATGAAAGTTTAAGATACTATTCACTTTCCTCTTTTCTCGGAAAGAGGTTCCAAATAAGGAATTCTAAGATAACCGCTTGCTGAGGAACATAAACCTTTTTCTGATATTTGCAAAATAAAAAAAGGGGGGGGGGGGGTAATCTAAAGTGTTGGTCTTAGGGCGTTGTAGTTTCTTTTACATATGTCAATGATATTGCTGATTAACTAATATAAAATTTTGCTGATCAATGACGATGTGTATTTGTGGATAAGCTGAACACTTTGCTATCACACTTTACCTCCATCTCAAATCGTTTTTGAAAATACAAGACAAAATGTATATAATTACGGAAATTTAACCAAAAAAGTCAATTATTCCTACATGGACATTTAAATTTTCTTCAAGATATCCAGAACTGAATATTTAGGTATGCTGAACATGTTTGCAGTTTAAAGTTGACCTCTCTCTTTTATAGTTTTTCTAATAAAAAAATAAGAAATATTAAAATTTTGAAAATTTTACGGAAAAAGGGCAATAAGTCCAAGACGGGTTCCCGATTTTTTTTTCAAAATTGCGGGCAGGTACATGTAGATCTTGAAATTCTTGTCATTTTTATCATAAGTCAGATTTTTATATCTGTTACGGTTTCTGGGTTATTTGCAAAAAACAAAACAACAATTTACCAATTCGATCTATTTTTAGTAATAGCAGCAATGTTGTTTGGTCTACGGACTTAAAAACAACATATGTGAAAGTGCAAGTTTTGTTACAATTGACTAATGGTTTTATTTAGGAGAAGGTTTTTGAAATTGTTGGCGGACGATGGACGCATTTGATGGCAAAATTTCACATTACTTTTTAGGTCAGGAGAGCTAAAAATTGGCTTTTACAAAATTTTATAACGGACAGGCAGACGCCGGACGAATGCAAGACGGCAAAACACAATAACAATATGTTTTAAGAGACAGCAGGTAATGAAAATAATATTTATCCCATAGGATCCTGTATTTAAATATGTTATGTGCTGGAAGTCTTGTTAATTATCAGATCAAAACAAAATAAGCAATCTTAATAAAGAACCTTCCATATGTCATTCCTGTAAAGTTTGGCTGAATTTGTAACAGCAGTTTCAGAGGAGAAGATGAAAATATGATTGTTCCTATAGGGTCCAATGTTAAAATATGTTCCGTGCTGGCAGCCATTTTTGTTTAGGATCGCTACGTAATGAGCGATCTTTGTAAATGACCTTCATTACATCATTCCTGTAAAGTTTGGTTAAATTTGCTTCAGCGTTTTCAGAGGAGAAGATGAAAATGTGATTTTTCCCTTAGGGTTATACATGTATGTTAAACTTAAGTTCTGCCCTGGCGGCAAGTTTTTGATCGGTTCGGAACGAAATGAGTAATCTTTGTTAAGGGACTTCCGTACATCATTCCTGTAAATGTGAAAAAGAAACGAAATGGGGTAAATGTCAGGGAGACATTAAAAGACTGTAAAGTTTGGTTCAATTTGCTTCAGTAGTTTCAGAGG
>MJUU01047677.1:85617-109592 GCA_002080025.1 Modiolus philippinarum | reverse complement strand
AGTTTCTGAGAAGAAGATCTTTGAATGTCTTTCCCATAGGGTCCAATGTTAAAACTATGTTCCCCGCTGGCGGCCATCTTGGATTAGGTACGGACCTGCCAGATCCCTTTTTTTTTAAGGGACCATCTAAGGACCATTGTGACTAAGTTTGGTTATAATTGGATTGGTAGTCTCTGAGAAGAAGATCTTTGAATGCCTTTTCCATAGAGTCTAATGTGAAAACTCTGTTCCCCGCTGGCGGCCATCTTGGATGAGGTACAGATCTGCCGGATACCTTTTTTGAAAGGGACCATCTAAGGACCATTGTGACTAAGTTTGGTTTTAATTGGACTGGTAGTTTCTGAGAAGAAGATCTTTGAATGTAATTTCCATGGGGTCCAATGTTAAAACTATATTCCCCGCTGGCGGCCATCTTGGATTAGTTACTGACCTGTAGGATACCTTTTTTAGAAGGGACCATCTAAGGACCATTGTGACTAAGTTTGGTTATAATTGGACTGGTTGTTTCTGAGAAGAAGATCTTTGAATGTCTTTCCCATAGGGTCCAATGTTAAAACTATGTTCCCCGCTGGTGACCATCTTGGATTAGTTACGGACATGCCGGATATCGTTTTTAGAAGGGACCATGTAAGGACCATTGTGACTAAGTTTGGTTATAATTGGACCGGTAGTTTCTGAGAAAAAGATCTTTGAATGTCTTTTCCATAGGGTCAAATGTTAAAACTATGTTCCCCGCTGGCGGCCATCTTGGATTAGGTACGGACCTGCCGGATACATTTTTTAAAGGGGGTCACCTAAGGACTATTGTGACCAAGTTTGGTTCCAATTGGCCCAGTGGTTTCAGAGGAGAAGATCTCTGAATGAAAAGTTTACGCCGGACGGACGGACGACGGACGCCAAGTGATGGCAAAAGCTCACCCTGGCATAGCCAGGTGAGCTAAAAAGAGAATTATTGGAAAACAAAATGAATACATAGTGCACTTCTACAATACGTAATTAAGGTCCTGCATAAGTTTCATGAAATTCTAATCATTCGTTTAAGAGGAGTAGTGGATAGCAAGTGGTCACCAAATGGTTTGCATTGAGCTAAAATGACAATGTCCAAAACATGGCGAAGTTCTGGAAAAAGGGAATTATTGAGAACAAAATGGGTAGTGCACATCTACAATATGTAATGTTGAATAAATTCAAGTTGTGAAAAAAAAAACAATATGTAATGCAGCTCCTGCATAAGTTTCATGAAATTCTAATCAGTGGTTAAAAAGGAGTAGTGGATACCAGATGGTCAACATATGATTCGCATTGAGCTAAAATGACCAAAACAAAAACGTGTCAAAAATCTGGAAAAAAAAGAATTATTGGAAAACAAAATGCAAAGTGCACATCTACAATATGTAAGTAAGCTACTGCATAAGTTTCATGAAATTACAATCCGTGGTTTAAGTGGAGTCGTGGATACCATGTGGTCGTGAATGCCTATCGTTGTTTAGTCAGGGATTTGTTCAACCTTTGTTAATTTCATCCCTCAAGAAATTCTATGGCCGTCACCATAGCATCATTGACAGATATGACGTGTCAGTATCCCAAATGAAAGTGGACATTTTCAGCTAGATTCACGTCTTCCCGGATTTGACTACCGACTTTGACATTTTCCCGGATTGAATCACCCACAGTGTGACGGGTGCTGTTAACAGAGCAGGACATGCTTACCCTTCCGGAGCACCTGATGTCACTCTCAGTTTCACTGGAGTTCACACTGTGAGTGCCTTTCTTCTGAATGTTGTGGTTTCTGGTTCTGTGCTTTGTGTCTGTCTGGCGTCATTGTTTTTGTGTCTAACGTCATTGTTTTCTGTGTTCTCGTTTTTGCCCTGTCTTTGGACTTCGATTTTTGTGAATTTCACCCCTTTGTTCCTTCGGTGTTCTACTGCCGTTGTTTTATGTATGTCTTTTGCCTTTCATTTGTGTTTCTTTAGTGCAGTTCTCTTGTGGATTGTTTCCTGTGATCAGAATTTTCAATCATTTTGGGTGCTTCCTGATATTTTTTTAAATATCTTACTCCTTTTTTTTAAGTAAGTGAACTTATCAAATGAATGGCATATGCATCCCAATAGCTACAGCTCTCTTCATATTTCTTTTATTCTTTTCAAATTTTCTATTTTATACATGTATTTGCCTCTTTTCACAGAATAAAAATCCAAACAATGACACACCCCAACCTTTCAGTGAATGTATATTTACACACGAGGATCTTGTGGAAGTGTGGAAGGTAAGGATTAATTATTTGTAACATTTCAAACATAAATTGCCAAATTGAGTATCCAGTGTTATTTTGTTTAAAATTTTATAAAGTCAGTATGACTGTTTACAAAAATATTGTAATCTTAATAATATCACTAGATTCACATGATAAAAAACACATTTCAAACAAATGTAACCAAGGTAACAAATTCTTGAAGAGAGATCAAATGAAAGGTAACCGTTATAGCAAAATATCTATCCAGAAATATGTTGCAAAAAAAATCATCTCATTGAACGATATAGGGTTATACTGGTAAAGAAAATCGAATAGCAACGCAAAGAAGACGGTATAATTCTACAATTAGCTGCAGCTCAGTGATCCTTGAGTGAGACACAAAAGACAATTACACAATGATAACGGGAAAGACGAAGATAATTAGTTATAAAGTATTTCAAAAGAAGGTTCACAAATCTTCAGTCTACTACTTGAAGTAGTCCTGTCAGTATTGTTTCCTCTAAAGCGGAAACGTGTTAGATATTTTTTTAAAAACCTGTCCCACTCAGGCTTCTGGTCCTGAAACATTCCCTCCAATTCATAAAAAGGCTCCCATCTCGAAAATCTTGAAATATCGGATTATATTTGATATTGAACTGGTTAAGCAATGTTATAATAGAATGTAAAAAATATTCAGAGGTAAAAGTACTATCGTAACTTGTCGTTGATGAATGTACAAAAAATTTTGCAACATTTAGAGGTAAATTGATGGTTATAGTTCTAGAAAGCATATTAATAACTTGAAACACATTAAATATTTTGTCATACAGGAAATGGAAAAATTGGTAGACTCAAAAAAGGCAAGATCAATTGGAGTGTCTAATTTTAACTCGGAACAAATGGAAAGAATATGTAAAAATGCAAGAATCCTCCCTGTTACAAATCAGGTAAAATAAAAATATTATAATGGTCATAAATGGATAACTGTTTTGTTTGTCATGCATGTACTCTGATTACCATATGATACGCACATGGAGATATTTTACCATTCAAAATAAGGCAACCGGTGGACAAACCAGATGCGGTCAACAGATCGGAAACTGTTGACGGCCAACAGATCGTTTGTAAATGAGAAAAAACAAACATTAAGACTGTCGATTTTTGTTTCTAAGATATTTATGACATGAAAATATTATAAGATATAGTCGTGTATATCATTTATATCAAATATTTTAGTTAGCTGTGAGCTATAAATAAACACAAATGAGACAACAAAAATGCTGACTTAAATAAAGAAAATACTAAATTACTTTGTTATACCTTATAACATTTTCCTTATATAAATGCATTGGGGAAACATATCGACAATTTGTCTGTTTTATTTCTCAAACCAAAAAACGATCTGTTGAGCAGTCAACAGTTTTCAGTCTGTTGACCAACACCGATCTATTGACTACCTGCCTTATTCTGATTGGTTCAAAAATATCACGCCCATATCACATGATCTCCTGTCCTCTGCATAACCAATGTGCGACGTGAATTGTATGCAGATGAAATGGAGCGTATTCATTGAATATGAAAAGGTATAACAAAACAGTTATAGACTGGGTCCTCAAACAACAGCTGCTTTGTTTGACCCTCTGACTAAACTGTTGCACTCAGCTTTCGGCTTCGTGCAACAGTTCAGTCCTCGGGTCAAACAAAACAGCTGTTGTTTTCGGACCCAGTCAATAACTGTATACTAATTTAGTATCTTAATTTGATGTAAATGCGATAAAGGCATAAAATTTAGAATTCACTAGTATTATAATTTTCTATGAACATGTATTTACTATTTCGGTAATCGTATTTTTGCAGGTTGAATGCCATCTTTATTTAAAGCAAACTGAACTTGAATCTTTCTGTAAGAAATGGGGTGTTGTTTTGACAGCCTTCGCACCACTAGGATCTCCTGGAAGACCAGTTACTGGATTTACGTACGTTTCTTTGTCTTAGTTGTGTGTTTTGTGTGTGTATGCTAACAGGGGGTTAAGTATGTTAAAACGATAAAATTTAGGTGACCGAGAAATAAGATTATGAGGGCAAAACCTGGGGATCTCAAAAGGAATTACAATTTCAAAACAGAAAAGAAACAACATAGTGCGCATGTCTCATCAAAACAATATAATGAAAGGAAGACTCATATTCTTTGTATATTTCCGTGACAAAAAAATTCTGATGGGGTAATTTAAGCATAGCTTTGTTTTCAATAACAAAAATTTTCTGTTAAATTGAAGAAATTACAAAATTATTGATAAGTTCGTCCTAGTTACTTCAATGAATTCATAAAAACATTATTGGATGCAATAATAGGAGAAAGAACAAGTGATCTTTATTTTACAGGAATCGGGAAGGACCAGTACTGATAGAAGATCCCGTTGTCTGTAAAATTGCTAAAGAAATAAACAAATCGCCTGCCCAGGTACTTATAATTATACGTTTCAAGAATTTCTACATTGAATAATGCTTAGTTTTCTTTAATTCTTATATTTTTGTAGTGATTTTGGCACACTGTTGTAGAAACAATGAAAAGTGAAATTGTAAATGACAAAATACCTAAGTTATTGTAAATTTATTTTCTGCAAATGTGCATTTCGACATCTTATGTCTCATCAGTGCAGATCAAACCGAAACATTTGGAAGTCAATTAACTGAAAAACTAAGTTATGATTATATTCATAATTACAACGTCTATATTTCTTGTTTAAATGGCTGTCTCAACGTATCAAGGATAAATAATATCCTTCTAAATGCAACGTTCATGATTAAAATATGTCGCATTTCATAATTTCATGCTTTTTGAAATGGCTATATAAATTCTGAAACAGGGTATATTGCTAAACATTTCGACTTAAGTATCGATTAAATTAGAAAATACTTAGTATGTCGATAATAATTTTTTTCCACGGGGCTTGTATTGTGCGTCACATTTATTCACAAAAGAAGCTTTTTCATATTGACCCCACGGTTGCCATTTGTATTGTAGGGTAAATGCTTTTCCTCAATATAATCTGATACTTCTTTTTATTATAAGGGTTTATTTGCCCAGACAAATTACCGTTCTACGTGCAAAGAGGGTGGTAAAGGGGGTTCCCCAACACGAAAGAACGTGCTTAAAAATTGCCAAAAACGAAACACGAGTGATAAAAATGGCCAATCACGAAACACGGAAAATTGCAGCACGTAGTTCGCCGAAAACTTGAGAAATCATTATCATTTATGGTAATTGATGCATCCTATCTAAAGTTTTTTACCTGAAAACTCTAAAAATCAATGAAAATATGTGAAATTTGATACTTTTCGGTACCGTTACGATTCTAATTGTAATAAGTCCCGATTTTTTACAGAAAAATGAACACGCACGAAATATAAAATATCCAAAACGAATCACGGGCTCAAAATATGGACAAAAAAGAGGAACATGAAATAATGCCAACACGAAAACACGAAGAATAAAAACTCAAAACACGAAAACACGAATTTATAAAACGCCAAAAACGTTGCACGTAAATAACCCTTTACCACCCTCTGCAAAGCATGATGTGTTTTTCTGTGTAATTTGATTTTGAGATTATTCTGTGTTTTTTAAACATAATACCGTTTATTATATTCATATTTCAAATATGAAATAGGAAATACCTGAATGAAATCAGTCTCTAAACACCTATTTTTACGCATTTTGATACAAATAAGGATAAAATTTTCCATGTAAGAAACATTCCCATCCAATTTTTCCTCTATCGGCAATTGCAGATACCGTCGGGTTTCCTTTAATATAATGAATATTTTTCAGGTTTGTATGAGGTATCTCATTCAACGTGGTATTGCAGTCATTCCAAAAAGTATAACACCTGCAAGAATCAAAGAAAACATCGGAGTAAGTTTTGAATTGCAAAATTAATGTAGACACATTTAAATAAAAACGCATTTTTCTTCACACTGAACTACTTGTAATATTTCTTATTGTCCACATATAACATAATGTTTAATTTTTTTTTTTAAAAAGATCACCAAAAACATCAAATCGAAATAATAATAGAGAGTGCTGAAATAAGAGCTGATAATATATATGGATACTAAGTTCGAGTTTGTATTCCTTTTTTTCGTTGCACTATTTAAAAGATGTATGATTCTTTGTCTAAAATATAATACTGACCATGTTTTTTGTTAATAATTCGGATTTCATCCTATAGTCTATTGATATTATTTAGATTTCCATTTCGGTCGACAGTCGACAAAACCGATCTACTGGAAATGTATGTTCTTTCCTCATAGAATCATTTACTTACACACTACTGAAGTACAGTGAAACCTGTCCAATCCGGCGCACTATGAGACCATACAAATGCAAGGCATTATATGCGTTGTTACATCTGATTAACATGATCTCGGATAACTCAGTGTTGGATTACTGCTGGTGGACTGTAAGTCCCCGAGGGTATTCACCAGCCCAGTAGTCAGTACTTCGGTGCTGACCCGAAAGCCGATTATTTCTGGAAGCTTACAATATCTAATTTTTTGTAAATTTTGTTGAAAACTATGGAGTATCTCCCTCATGCAAAGCTCTGTCCCTAGCTGATTTTGGCTTTACATTTAGATCATATTGGTTATTTGTTCTCTGTCAGTTTCAAACATTTTTTGAGTTGATGGTTTTCCAAACATTTAAATTTTATCTGCACTGAAGAGACATAAGTTGTCGAAATGCGCATATGCAGAAAATAAATTCACAGTGATTTTGGTACATTTAGTTATTTGTTACCACTGGGTCGATGCCACTGCTGGTGGACTGTAAGTCCCCGAGGGTATTCACCAGCCCAGTAGTCAGTACTTCGGTGCTGACCCGAAAGCCGATTATTTCTGGAAACTTACATTATCTATTTTTTTGTAAATTTTGTTGAAAACTATGGAGTATCTCCCTCATGCAAAGCTCTGTTCTTAGCTTATTTTGGCTTTACATTTATATCATATTGGTTATTTGTTCTCTGTCAGTTTTAAACATTTTTTTTAGTTGATGGTCTTCCAAACATTTATATTTTATCTGCACTGAAGAGGCGTAAGTTGTCGAAATGCGCATATGCAGAAAGTAAATTCACAGTGACTTCGGTACATGTAGTTATCTTTTACTGTATTGATGTAAGGTTTGGGTACCCATAAACCGGTTTAACCCTACCGCTGGCTTTTGCTAGTGCCGGTACCAAGTCCGGCTGTCCCGAGTTCCTATCGTTGTTTATGTTTGTCTTTTGTATTTTTATTGTGTTTTTTTTCTTGTGCAGTTCCTATTTACTTTCTGGCATGTGGCTATGTTTTTCGGCCATTGTAGGTGTTTCCTGTTATCTTTTTTATTCCATTTTACACTATATAAACACATGTACACCTTTTCATTTTAAGAGTTTTATCACCGCAACATGCGATACTAGTGTATCTAAAGATTATTGCCCCTCCCCCCCATGCACTTCAGACCACTTTATATCACTCATGTATTTTGTGTAGCCCCTATGTACTTTTGATTTAATGGATTATATTTTAACCCAACTCGTCGGCAAAATGATATTTCAACATCTATAAATCCATTGATAAGTTCGACTAATAAAACATTTATCGATCAAACTCTCCGAGATCTTTAAACGATGATTTTGATTAGAAATTTGTGATCAATTTCTGATTGATTAATGATCAGTTTTTTAATAACACAGCATTAACATCAGCCATCTGAATTGTTTTATTTATTTTTACAAACCAATCTACATAACTGTTAATGGTGGTACTAAACACGGAAAATTTCAGTGATCACTTATCGATCACAAATATCTAATCAAAATCATCGGCCAAACTCCTCAGAGAGTTAGTCCAACTAATCAATCGATTTTTATTGATATGTGATCGATTATCAGTTTGATCGATTAGTTAAGTCTGGATAAGTACAACAGAAATATTGTTCACTGACCAGAATTTAAAATCAAGTAAGCAATCAAGCAACGGTGCCAATAATGAGTCAACATTATTTGATACTTGAATATTTGTAGACTTGATTAATTTTTCGTTTTAGGTACTTGACTTTACACTTAATAATGCACAGATGTCAGAATTGTCACAAGTAGAAACTAGCTTCAGATACTTCAAAATGTGGTAGGTATTTGAATGTCACAGTTCATGTCAGTCTGCAATGATGACGTTTAACACGAGAAAAATAATTCAATTGCATTTAATCTACAGTTCTTAAGGAGTCACCACTTGACCCATGTAATCTACAAAACATCTCAGTTTCATATAGAAACAGGCAAATAAAGGAATATGGTAAATAAGGTGAGGGATTTGAGAAAATAAGAATTTTGACTTTTCCAATTTTGGATCTATTTGCCGGTCAATAGTTTCTGAGTATTTTCCCGTTTTCCGTCGGAAAAAAAATTGTTGATAAGTCAGAATTCGCTGCATGGCATCATTGTTTCCAAGTGATAACTCTAAACTAGCTATGCAAATTACAGGGAACACGATTCACTTTGAAGCATAATAAATTTTGTTGGTGAAAATAAAATGCAATTAACACAAAATGAAAAAAAATTCTGGTAATGAGAGAAATACTATTTAAAGTTGATTTCAAAAGTGCAGATCTTGTGTTTTCGGTAAAATAGAATACTTGGAGACTGTATATTCGTAAAAAGCAAGTATGCTGTCCCCTTGACCCCAAGTTTACCTCGGCTACACCTCGGTCAATAGTCAGGGTCTTGTGGACAATTAACTTGTTATTTACTCATACTGACCCGATAACCGACTTTAGTGAAACTTGCAATATCTATTTTTTTTCTATTTTGTTTGAAACTAAAGAGTATCTCCCTCATACAAAGATGTGTCTTTAGCGGAAGTTTGGCTTTCCTGTCTAGATCCTTTTGGTTATTTTTTCTCTATCAGTTTTTACACGTTTTTCGGTTTATGGACTTCCAAATGATTTGGTTTGATCTGTCCTGATGAGACATAAATTGTCCAAATGCGAATATGTAGAACATAAGTTAACAGTAACTTTTTTAGTCCCCGAGGGTTTTCACCAACCCAGTAGCCAGTACTTCTGTGCTGGCCCGAAAACCGATCTTTTTTTTGAAATGTTTAATTAAATCTTTAATATCGAAATTAAAAAAAAAATTTTTGCTAAAACCTAAGGAGTATCTCCCTCTTGCATAGCTCTGTCCTTAGCTTATTTTGGCTTTCCTATTTAGATCCTATTGGTGATTTGTTCTCTTATCAGCTTTTACACATATTTCGGTTTATGGATTTACAAATGTTTTGTTTTTATCTGCACTGATGAGACATAAGTTGTCGAAATGCGCATATGCAGAACCTAAATTGACAGTAACCTCGGTATTTTGTTATTTGTTACCATTGGTTCGATGCCACAGCTTGTGGACTGTTAGTCCCCGAGGGTATTCACCAACCCAGTAGCCAATACTTCTGTGCTGACCCGAAAACCGATTTTAGTTGAAAATTTGCAATATCGAAATTAAAGAAAATTTTGTTAAAACTTAAGGTGTATCTCCCTCTTGCATAGCTCTGTCCTTAGCTTATTTTGGCTTTCCTATTTAGATCCTATTGGTAATTTGTTCTCTATCAGCTTTTACACATATTTCGGTTTATGGATTTCCAAATGTTTTGTTTTTATCTGCACAGATGAGACATAAGTTGTCGTAATGCGCATATGCAGAACTTAAATTCACAGTAACCTCGGTATTTTGTTATTTGTTAATATTGGGTCGATGCCACTGCTGGTGGATTGTTAGTCCCCGAGGGTATTCACCAACGCAGTAGCCAGTACTTCTGTGCTGGCCCAAAAACCGATTTTATTTGAAAATTTGCAATATCGAAATTAAAGAAAATTTTGTTAAAACCTAAGGAGTATTTCCCTCTTGCATAGCTCTGTCCTTTGCTTATTTTTGCTTTTCTATTTAGATCCTTTTGGTAATTTGTTCTCTATCAGCTTTTACACATATTTCGGTTTATGGATTTCCAAATGATTTTTTTGATCTGCACTGATGAGACATAAGTTGTCGAAATGCGCATATGCAAAACCTAAATTCATAGTAACCTCGGTATTTTGTTATTTGTTACTATCGCGTCGATGCCACTGTTGGTGGACCATTAGCCCCTCAGAGTATTCACCAACCCAGTAGCCAGTATTTCTGTGCTGGCCCGAAAACCTATTCTATTTGGAAATTTGCAATATCGAATGAAAAGAAAATTTTGTTAAAACTTAAGGAATATCTACCTCTTGCATAGCTCTGTCCTTAGCTTATTTTGGCTTTCCTATTTAGATCCTATTTGTAATTTGTACTCTATCAGCTTTTACACATATTTCGGTTAATGGATTTCAAAATGTTTTGTTTTTATCTGCACTGATGAGACATAAGTTGTCGTAATGCGCATATGCAGAACCTAAATTCACAGTAACCTCGGTATTTTGTTTTGTTTTGTCTTTTTTTTTTGTTATTTGTTCTCTATCAGCGTTTACACGTATTTTGGTTTATAGACTTCCGAATAAATTGGTTTGATCTGCACTGATGAGACATAAGTTGTCGAAATGTGCATATGCAGAAATCAATTAACAGTAACTTCGGTATTTTGTTATTCATAACCATTCAATAAGAATGTACTATGAGGCAGGTATATCTCTATTTTTCTATATAGAAACTGAAGTAAAAATACATCAAATAAAAAAAATACCCACGTTACTGTGAATTTAGTTTCTGAATATGACCCTCTCGACAACTTATGTCTCTTCGGTGTAGATCAAATCAAAACAGTAGGAAATCTATAATCGACATATGTGTGCAAGCTGCTAGAGAACAAATTACCAAAGAAATCTTAATAGAAAAGCTTAAATCAGTTCAGGATATCCAAGAAGGAGACATTCCGTAGATTTAAATTAAATTTTGTTAAATATAGATATAATTGAAGGTTTCCAAATAACATCTGTATCGGATCAGGACCGAAGTACTGGCTACTGGGTTGGCAAATACCCTCTTGGACTAACAGTTCCCAGCAGAGGCTTTTTCAATTGTTAATAAATAACAAAAATACTGTGAATTTACCTTCTGCATATGGTCATTCGACAAACTGTGTCTCTTCAGTGCAGATCAAAACATTTGGAAAAAGAGTGTATATCGAGTTCATATAAACATATCGTTCATATAGATAATGGAATTTAATATCGGCATGATACACTTTGTTTTCTTTGTATTTTGATTTGAAATCACTTAAAACTTAACACTTTATTGTAATTTTCTCTCTTTACAGGGCTATAGAAAGTCACAAGGAATTTCCACTTAGAATACCATTCTAGGACACTATAGGATATAAAATTGATAATAATGTAATAAATCGAAAAAAGTAATTCAAATAGATTGGATATTTAAGTATTTTATAATTGTTCAGTTTTACGTCACTACAAAAATTATTTTTCAATAAATTTTAAAATAAATTTTTATTTACTGCAGTGTTTTTACACAAAAGTAACTGTTTATTACACAAATATATTCCTTTTGATTGTAAAACGACACCAGTAGAATACCGAAGGAACAAAGCACGAGATTACATCAATCCAAGTCCAGAGACAAGTCAAAAGCAAGAACACCAAAAGACGGAAGACCAAAGACACTACACATCTTGACTGTCTTACTTTCTTGTTGTTTGAACTCTTCATAAAGCTTGGGACAATGAGTTTACAGAATACCTGCATTTACCCTGCAGAGGCCCTAAGAATTAGAATTTGGGATATTGGCCGTTGTGCAAACAAGAAGCCATATAAGATGCTAATTCTCAGATCTTCATTCTTGATTTAAGGAATTGATTTTGTTGAAGAATTAATACTAAGTCAACAAATGAGAATTTTTATATGCTAAAGATAGACAACAAAGCCCACGCGTAATAGATATATGTCAAGGCATTATCCAGTAAAGTAATGGATGTATGTTAGTCTTAATATGTCTTTGTATATGTTGTGTACCAATTGTATTTTGTACAAATTATAATTTGTACAAAAATTTTGTACAAATTATAATTTGTATGTTGGTTTTGTACAAATTATAATTTGTACAAAAATTGCCTGAACAAATAATAATTTGTACAAAAATAGAGCAAAAAACACTTTCAACTTGTACAAGATTTGATTATTTAATTAGATATAGGCAACTGAATACCAGAGTAACTGAATTGATGGAATCTTTACTTGTTAACTATATCTTTAGAGAAAACTACAATACAGCTTGAATTTTTTTTTTTAAATTTCATGTCTCACAAAAACACAACTAGCATTATTTACAAACAATGTTTGATAAAAATTTCAAACATTCATTTGTTAGAGCACGTCAATGATCCAGGCAGCGGGAATTACACAAGACACTTGATTTCCGGCATTTGCATTTGGAAGTTGTACAACCATCTTTACATTTGCAAGATAGGAATTCTTGTCCTCCAGTATTAGACAGTTGTCTAACTGCCTCGCGTAGAGAAATTTGAGTACTAGAAATTATTTCAGAATTCATGCTGTCATCATTGACTTCCTCAATTTGATTACGGCGTAGGTATCCTGTAGATGTACCAGCGAGAGTCCCTAATTCTTCCCCACATTCTTGCAATCCTAGTACAACACGCCTAATTTTTCTTGGATCTGTGAGTCCCCTCTCATATTGTGGAATAGGGATGACAATGACTCAACACAGTGGTCTGAGGGACTCCGCTTTGTGCAGTTTCAAAAAAAATGCTCCTCTCTCAGGTTAATAGACTAACCTCCTTATAAAGCACTTTTTGGATCTGAACCAAAAATCGGCCAGTCTTCTTCCAATTTACCCAAGGTATTACTACTAACACTAGAAACTGAAGAAGATCTAGAAAAAAGTATTGACAGATGCAAATGAAAATACAGATGCTATCCCAACCGCCACTGTTGACACTTATTATTGTTAAGCTGACTCAAATGAAGACTCCGTAGAAGAAATGCTTGATATTCAGTCTTGGAGTGACATAATTCGTGCGTGAAAGCGAGCCCTGTCTGGTCAGCAAATTCAGGCAGGCAGAGATTCTGATGAACCATACAAAACAAAAACTAAACGAATTGTCAGTGGGGAAGAATGTTATTATCCCTATTCCACAACCTGATAGGGGACCCACAGATCAAAGAAACATTAGAGGTGTTGTACTAGGAATGCATGAATGTGGGTATCGTATCGGGACTCTCACTGGTACATTAACAGGATACCTAAGCCGTAATCAAATTGAGGAAGTCAATGATGACAGCATGAATTCTGAAATAATATCTAGTAATTCAATATCTCTACGCAAGGCAGTTAAAAAACTGTCTAAAACTGGAGGACAAGGATTCCTATCTTGCAAATGTAAAGGTGGTTGTACAACTTCCAAATGAAAATGCCGGAAATCAAATGTCTTGTGTAATTCCCGCTGCCCTGGATCATTGACGTGCTCTAACAAATGAATATTTGATCATTTTTATCAAACATTGTTTGTAACAACGGCAGTAGAACACCGAAGGAACAAAGGGGTGAAATTCACAAAAATCGAAGTCCAAAGACAGGGCAAAAACGAGTATTTGTAAATAATGCTAGTTGTGTTTTTGTGAGACATGAAATTTTTTTTTAAAAATTCAAGCTGTATTGTAGTTTTCTCTAAAGATATAGTTAACAAGTAAAGATTCTATCAATTCAGTTACTCTGGTATTCAGATGCCTATATCTAATTAAATTATCAAATCTTGTACAAGTTGAAAGTGTTTTTTGCTCTATTTTTGTACAAATTATTATTTGTACAGGCAATTTTTGTACAAATTATAATTTGTACAAAACCAACATACAAATTATAATTTTTACAAAATTTTTGTACAAATTATAATTTGTACAAAATTACATCTTGTACACAACATATACTTGCTGAAACATTACTACATCATGTTGTTGTATTTCCTTATTATAATAATAACTTAATTCAAAATTCCTTGCAAGTGGCTATTTGGACCAATGTTGAAAACAATATTGCGTCAATGTCCTGTATTCAGAACCTTTAGGATAGATCAAGACTTAATATTCTGAAAGTCTGAGCCTATTGCAAGTATAATGAAACACATCTCAAAAACAAATTTGGATTTTAAGATCCATAAAATCTAAAAATAATTTCTTTTTATTTTACATTTTATGACATCGATGAAAAACATGTAATTCAATAAGAGTTTTGATTGCTGATTATCAAAGTGTTTATATTTATAATGAGATTTCAATGGGATTTTTTTTTAGTTTTACACACACATTTAAAAAAAGACAATTTTCTCATTTGTTGACTTAGTATCAATTCTTCAACAAAATTAATTCCTTAAATCAAGAATGAAGGAGGTGTATCTTCACATACTACAGAGCTGAGAATTAGTATCTTATATGACTTCTTGTTTGCACAATGGCCAGTATCTAAGGGTGTCTGCAGGATAAATGAAGGGATTTTGTAAACTCATTATCCCAAGCTTTATGAAGAGTTCAAACAAAAAGAAAGTAAGACATTCAAACAAAGCCAATGGCAATATATCCCAAAACTAATGATCAAAAATATACAATGTACTTAAAACAGTGCAAAGATATACACAATAAGGCTTATTGCTTTAACTTTAGTCAAAGAAATTAAAAATATGTAGCTCACAAATGTGCGTACTGCAGATGGAATTCAACTATTTTACACAAATACAATTAACAATGACTATATTTGATAAGGTTGCAAAAAACTGCTAACAAAATATTTTGTAATTCAATACCTTAAGTTCATAACTTTAGTAAGCTTGATTTCTTGAAATCCAATATAAGACCATATAAGATTTTAACTTTCACCTTTTCATGATTTATTGATAAACTTTAAAGTACACATAAGTGTACTTTGTGTTTATCTATATATGTAACAACTAACTATATTTGTTGTAAAGATCATAGGTTTTTCCTTATTTTCTTGGGTACTTCAAATATTGTGTTAAATTTCAAAGCCAAAAATTCCATTATATGACAATAAGTAAACAGTGATTGTTTTAATATTATTACAAAACTTCAATAAATAAAGTAAAATCTGTTAAATTCTTACCAAATGACGTGTAGGATAGAAAATCTTTTAGGCTCATTAGGACAAAGTCTAATTTGTTAGCATTGAAACCACTATACCATGCATGTATTTTTACCTTTCAAGTTTTTGTCGTACGTTTACAAGCCTTTTTGATTCACGAACAGTTCTGTGACTTTTAAACAAGATTCTTTAAACTGCCATTGGTACTTATATCTATATTAGATAATATCAACAAAGAATTTTGTCGAAATTGGCTTGGGGATCCAATGACTTGAAGATATTACAGGGGTACTTGCCTCTCACTAATACTGCCGATGTCTACTGAAGTCTGTGATGATTCTCTACCAAACCCTTCCGGAAGTTTTGAATATGATTTTTATTCCGTAGTGACGGTGTTTTACCAGCAGACTTGGCGACATGAGCTAACCAGCGGTTTAGCGGCAAACACTCCCCGACCCATCTTTCTAAATTAGGTATTCTGTTATTCTTTCCCTCTCAAGATTATTGTCTTGGAGTAAGATGCCTACCTGTATTGTGTTTAATTGTATGTTAATTATACTATAAATAAACGGGATAGAGAAGGGGAGTTTTTGGTACCCATAAACCAGTTTATCATTACCGCTAGTTCTTGCTAGTGTCGGTACCATGTCGGCTATTCCGAGTTACTGACGTTGTCCATGTTTGTCTTTTGTCATTTTATTGTTTTTCTTGTGCAGTTCCCTGGTGGATTGTGGCATTTGATTGTGTTTCATGACCATTGTAGGTGTTTCCTGTTATCTTTCCTACATTAATTACAACAATCATTGTTCCTGGCCATATGATGATATGATTAAGGCACTTTTGCTGGACAACATTTTTGTTCGTTTTGGCAACATTTTGTATCAACAGGTGATTGGAATTCCCATGGGTATAAATTGTGCATCTCTCGTTGATCTTTTTCTGCTCTTTTACAGCGGGACTTCATGAAGAACTTCAAATGAAACCGTTCAAAACAGTGAACAAGTTATTTCTTTTTTCAATGAAAACAGCAGGTATTTTAACGATATTCTCACTATTGACAATTCCCAATTTTTATATTATACGACATCATTTACTCACAAGAACTGGAACTTAATAAAGCAACCAATGATTCCAATAATGCCCTTTTCTGACTCTGGTACAATCAAAGCTAAAATTTATGAAAAATGATTCAGTACTACTAATTACCCTTTTCTTGAAGGCGACAATTTTCTAGCTCCATTCTACAGGGTGCATCTCTGCTGGTTCGTTTTGCACGCGTTTTTTCTGCTGTTGACGACTTTATGAGTACTACTAATTACCCTTTTCTTGAAGGCGACATTTTTCTAGCTCCATTCTACAGGGTGTATCTCTGCTGGTTCGTTTTGCACGCGTGCTGTTGACGACTTTAATTACCTATACCCCACTATCACAGTCCAAACTTATATAACAAAGTTACAAACTTCATAAATTATCAAATACATTTGATATCAAACAACGGCAGTAGACTAAGGAACAAGGGAAGCGATGACCACAAAAATCGAAATCCAAAGACACAGGAAAAACGGTAACAGAGAAAAACTTAGACATAACAAAGACGTGAGACAGGTACTATGCACGGAAATAAAAAGACTACATTAAGAACTTCGGCACACACAGTGTAAACTCCCATGAAAATCGGGAGTGACATCAGGTGCTCCGGAAGGATAAGCATGTGGTGTCTATTACGAAGGGCATTTCTCATCCTCGTTTTAACGGAGATGTTAAAAAATGCTAGAAAGTGTGAAAAATCCAGAAAAACTGGGACTTTACGTAATAGGTGATATTGACAGGATATCCGTTATATTGGCTTTGGGATCCCGTAATCTGAAGATTGTACAGTTACACGAGCTTCTCAATGATACTCAATGATACTGGCGATTGTTTAATGAAATACATGATGATTCTTTACCAAACCCTTCAGGAAGTTTTGACTTTAATTTGTCTACAGCAGACTAGGCCTCTTGTGCTAGCTGGTAGATTAGCAGCGGGTACCCCTAGACCCATCTTTCAAAATTACGTTTCATCCCCTCTTTTTATTTTCAAGATTCTGGTCATTGAGGTATTGGGTTTTATTTGTATGTTTATTATACTATATGAAAACTGAGATCTGGATATCCATAAACCGTTTTTCTTGTCTTTTATTTGTGTTTCTAAGTAAATTGTGACATACAACTGTAATTTACAGCCATTGTAGATGTTTCCCGTTATCTTTTTATTCAATACAATATACCTCTACAATGACAACTCAGGACGTCTATAAACAAAACTTTGAGTGATGATTTCGACTTTCCAGTAGTGAACTTCCCGTTTTTTGTGCAGTAGTATTCCCACATCTCCTGCATAAGGCGTGTACATTTCACAACTCATTTGCTATTGCCGTGCCTGTAGTTTGTACAGCGATTTTGTCAACAGAGTGAATTTACTGTCTCAAAAACTTATACGTCAAGCGTATGTTCAGTCACTGTTGCAAATGTCACAACAGTAGTTTTATGGTCGTCATCACGATTTGACAGACCGTTACAATGTTCCTATCTCATAAATGAGTACGGATATCTTTGGATATATCCAGAGTTTATTACGAGACTGCATATATGAACTACACCGAATGCGACGAAACCAGACTTTTCACACTGGCAGTGTGACGGATGCCACGCGTGGAACAGATCATGCTTACCCTTCCGGAGCACCTGATGATACCCCATTTTTATAGGGGTTCACAGTGCTAGTGATTTTGTTATGTGGCGTTTTTGTTCTTTTTTGTTTTATTTGTTTTGTCTTTGACATTCTGTCTCATTTCGTGTTGGATATGAATTGCCGTGATTTTGGATTTATGATTTTAGAATTCCCCCTTTCCTCATTCTTGCTTCGGTATTCGTTTGCCGATGTATTGTACTCAATCAGTTTTTACAAATTTTGGTGAAAGATCGTCCATATGTTTTGATTTGATCTGCACTGATGACATTTGAGTTGTCGAAACGGCCATATGCAGAAACTAAATAAAAGTAGCTTCGATATTTTGTTATTACTGACTTATCATCAATTCTACAATAAAATCAATTTTGGTTATTTGTGCTCTAGGAAATTGTACAAATTTTGGTTATTTGTGCTCTAGGAAATTGTACAAATTTTGGTTTATCGTCTTCTAAATATTTTGATTGCATCTGCACTGAACAGACATAATTGTCTAAACAATCATACACAGAAATTATTTACAGAAACTTCGGTATTTTGTTATATTTTCTAATTATTACCACTGGGATAATGCCTCTACTGGCGGACTAGTAGTCCCCAGGGGGTATTCACCACCCCAGTGGTCAGTAATTTGGAGCTGATGCAAAAATAATTTTTCTGAAAATTTGCAATATCTAATTTTCAGAAACTTTTGCCTAAAACTAAGGCCTGAGTATCCCCTTTTGCATAGGCCTATCTTTGGCTTTTAATTTAGATCATATTGGTTCTGTGTGCTCTATCAGATTTTACATATTTTGGTTTATAGTCATCCAATTATTTTGATTTTATCTGCACTGAAAAGAAAACATTTTTGTCGAAATTGCCATATGCAGAAACTAAATTTACATGTTATTTATCAATCAAAAATGAAAGAAAGGTTACGTAGTTTCATATGAATGTGATGTTTAATCTCTTGTAGAACTAGGAAGCATGTACAATGCCTGTCCTTGCAGCTTCGCAAGACTGCCAACTATCAAAACACCACAATACGTCCTCATAGCCCTGAAAAGATGTGATTTTTCATTAAACATATACATCCCTATTTTTTTCTTCAGCCATTTTAACGAAAATTTATTGTAAGTATTTTTTTATTGTTAGTCAAACCGTTTGATCGAAAATTCATTGTAAGTGTTATTATTGTAAGTCTTTAACATTTCGTATAAAACTGACGATATTTTTCGTCGTTAAAAAGCTGCTGGATTGCGAGCAAAGCATATCCAAAGCATCGACGTTTACATTTCTGCAATACTATCAATGTTCACTTTTAAAATTTGGAATTTATATTATTCTTTTTAAAGAAAATGAGAAGATTTGACATCTAGAGTAACAAGGGGTGTCATCAGCTGCTTCAAAACGAACTGCTCGGTATCATATGATAACTATCTATTATACACTGTAACTGTGATGACCGAAAGGATGATTTTAGAGAAATAAATAACTGGGAAGAAGTTTAAGAGGATTAATGTAAGCTTCAATAAAACTGCTTCAGAAAAATTACAATTGATTTAATACTATTAAATTCAAGTACACGTTCCGTTTTCAGTAAGCATGATTTTCTGAAATACAATCATTTAAGATAATTTGACACTAACGGTGGATTTTAACCTTTACTTATTTGTGTACAAGCAAGCTAGTTTATCAATTTGTTATCTCTGTAATACCTTTGTCTGCAAGGCGTAGGCTAAATATTTTTCCTTAATTATGACTACTTCCGTATACATTTCAAGCTTTCCCGGAAAATGTATATGTCAATTTTCATTGTTTGAAATTTCTCATGCAAAGAGAGACAAATGATGTAAATAGGTCGCAGTTTAAAAGCTTAAATTTCGCTAGATCATCTGGCCCAGTAGTCGTATTACTTGGCCGTTGTACGAATATTTTGTTGAATCTCGGAGACGGGTAAAACGAGAGAAGAAATAGGAGGTATGAGATTGGAGATAGTGGGTTGGCATTTCAGGTGAAAAAATGGTGAGAAATGAGAGAATGCAGCATGAGAATGAGAGATGGGAGACAAAGCTACAAACATGTATCTTTTAGATAGTGCATGGTATTTAGACCGGTCTTGCAAAAGATATACGTAGTCCGTCATGATCAAATCATATTTATACATGTAGGGTCCAGCAATCAAATGTTATGCAACCGACAATTGTTGAAATGACTAGGCTAGGCACATTTAACTTTGAAAAGAGGTATTTAGAATAGTGTATTTACCGTTCTGTGAAAATATATATTTTCAAAATGGGATCCAATGAAAAAAAAATATAGGTATTGTTGAAGTCCTCATGGTGACTTACTAAAAATGAAGAACAGCAAAAATGATGTTCCATTGTATTAATTTTGTAGAGACATTCTCTCCGTATCCTGACACTTTAACAACTCTTTTGAGTCTATAGCCAGCAATAAAACTTTATAATATATAGAGTTTATTTGTGCTGGGATTGCCGTAATGCATAATTATATGGCCTCTTGATGCGCATTCATGTGTAAAGTAGGTCAGATACGATTTCCAGAAAGTTTCGTTCTCACAGCAGAGTGTCCTTTTGTATCGAACAGTAATGGCGATGGATGGTTGTAGCCGCGTTACTTTGTCCTTGATTTTTATCAATTGTGTGTTAGGTAAGTATGTTTAATACACATCACTAATTATCTCACCAGATATCTGTTTAGTTTCTGCAGATCGATCAAGAAATATTTTCAATATCTTTTGAAAAAAACTGTTAAAAATATGCTTCCCTCATTTCATCTAATCTTTATGATTAGATACGATAAGGGGAGATTGGTCGAAATTCGGCCAATATCCCCTATTTGCTTCATTTTTTTATATGAATAAAGTAAATTTTGTGCAATATTTTGGTTTTATTTTGTATATTTTTTTTAGAAAATTAGAAGGTAAACATAGTGTATTTTAAGATCTGAGAGGGTAATAGAGTATTTGCGACAGAACCCCCCCCCCTTTTTTTGAAAATTTTAATAGGTGCATTAGAAATTTTAAATACCAATTTATACACTTACAAAATACATGTGAATGTAATTATGATATTGATGTAATATAAACAATCTGCGCATTTTTCATCGCGTGCACAGTATGAATTTGATTGATTGATTAATTGAATATTGTTGTTTAACGTCTACTGAGCAACATTTCAGCTAAATCAAGACGAGAACAAGTTTGTTAATAAAGTATGAATTTGATATCGTTGACATGTTGTTTATCGAAATAGATATCTGGTTTGAAGTTCTAAAGGCGAGAAACTAAATTTACAGTAACGGTTTCTTGTTATCTATCATAGTTTATGAAAGGATATGGAGTGAATGAACATGAGACCATAACACATATGTTAACTCCAGCTGCATTAATTTTAATGAGCTATATGGCCATTTCGGAAATTAATTCCTCATCAGCAGCACTAGAACCCAAACATAGGAAATCCACAATAAAAAATGTTTAAAATGCATAAAACCAAATGATATCCGAATAATCTGTAAAATAAAATAGAGCTAAGGACAAAACTACGATGGTGGGAGTTAAACCTTTGGGTTTAGAATTTAACTTGACGCATGTCTGAACAAAAGAAGCTTTTAAAACTAAAAAGTTTCATAATTTTTTCATTTTTATCTTCTTCTCTGAGACCACTGAAGCAAATTCAACAAAACTTTACAGGAATGATATAAAGGTTTTTCACAAAATCGCTAATTTCGTCTTAAATTAATCGACAAAAAAATTTAACGCCAGCATCATGAGAATAGAAAAAAATGGACCCAGTGAGAAAAACACCATTTTCATCATTTGAAGCAAATTTAACCAAACTGTCAGAATAATGTATGGAATGTCCTTTCCAAAGATTGCTCATTTCGTTTGGATCCGACAGAAAAACAATACCCAGTAACACAGTTTAACACTCCTCTGAAACTACTGAAGCAAAATCAACAGAACTTTGTATGGAAATTGCTCACTATCATGAATGAAAGTGCGAAAGGGAAAAACGGTTGACTTGCATTCCCTGCGAAATTGACTTGTGTGTTCCAGATGTATTATGGGAAAATAAACAATCAGTTAGACGAAAAATGTGGCATTTAGGTTAAAAATACATTTTTTTCTAACAGAAATTAGTATTTGACGTTGAAATATTTAAGTCATGAGTATTGTTATGATTACAAAATACCTTTATATTAGAATAATATAAAATTTGACNATTTGAAAGGCATTTCATAAAAAGTACCAAAAGATTCCTTGCAGTTTAACAAGCCTTTGTAATACGTAATGTACATTGACCCACAGACATGAAAAATTACCTTTCTCTTTCTTTTCATTTAAAATCTTTTTTCTCTTAGAATCTTTCATTTCTTCACCATTCCTATTGATTGATAGTGATAGTTATTTATAACAAAATAAAAATTGTATAAAAGGAGAGGACTTCATAAGTTTGTTTCACTTGTGTCCAATCCTTTTTGTATATTATACAAATTACAAATAAAATTAAAAGGTCAATTGTTCAGAGAACAATTGCAAGGTCTTTCACCAGTTTTCACCACGATTACATGTTAGAGTTTGCTTTTGTTTTCTATTTTGGCAAAAAAGTGATGTAAACAAAGTTTTTTNGCACGAGGGCTACAGTTTTCTTGCATGAAAACTCAAGAGGAGCGATAGTTTACTATGATGAATTTTAATAATAGTGCGATCGGACATAAAACTTCATATTTCGTTTGCTAATCACCACCAAACGGTTATTTTAATATTCGATTTGTGAAAAGAGTACAATAATGTAAATAAATGCTCAATGTTGTGCAAACAAAGAGCTTACTGAACGATTGATGCTTAAAAATGTAATTAATATGCTATAGTTTATTGTGTAGTGGGGTAAAGTTGACTCTGATTTATGCTATAGTTGGTTATTGTACTCCCAAAATAATCATAATTTACTTGGGTGTTCACAAAACAAATGAAAATGATATCAATGAAAGTAACAGCGTTTTAAATATGGAAAACAAATGCGTATTTTGAAAATATTAAACGATTCCCAATTTTTGTAATGCAGTTCTACGCTTTACAAATGAAACATTTTTATTCTTTGAGTTTTAAAATGATGGACCGGACTCATTTTCAGATTTCTATATTACCGCAAATTTCTACAACTTATAAAATACAAAGAAGTTACAATTATTTTGATAAATGAAAAATGTTTACACTCTCAAAGTAAAGTCACATAACATCTCAGTCACATAGGGAAAAGTGAGTGTGGTATTCAAAAAGGTATTCAATAATAAACTAATTGCAATTTAAATTTGCAATTCCAGTTATTGCAAATCTTGTGCGACCAGTTTTGACAGCTACCACATAGGTGTTATTAATTTGAAAAAAATTCACGAGACTTGCTAAATTCAAATTACTTAGTTGATAACGAAATACAGAAGTTACTGTTAATTTTTTTTCTGCATATGCGCACCTATGTCTCATCACTGCAGATCAAACCAAATCATTTGGAAGTCCTTGAACCGAAAAATGTGTGAAAGCTGATAGAGAACAAATAACCAAAAGGATCTAAATAGAAAAGCCAAAATTGATATGTTAATACACTCTTACACTACTGCAATTTAAAAAGCATATAAATTTGATAATCCTATTAGAAAATGCATTTTCCCATGAGATTTTACTATTTTTTCACTATTTCCATTGGGAGTTTGAATTACTAGTATTGCCATAGGAAAAAATTTCCCATTGAAGTTTAAAGAAATCCCATGGCAGTAGTAAAAGTCCTATAAAAATCTTTCAAAGTCCCATGAGAAATATCAATGTCAACATAGTGAAATACCATACGAAACTGTATTTTCCATTGGATTTTAAAATTCCC
>MJUU01047677.1:70416-85607 GCA_002080025.1 Modiolus philippinarum | reverse complement strand
GAATTGCAAATTTAAATTGGAGTGAGTTAATATTTAAAACACTTTTGCAAAGTTCTCAATATAATTTGACAGAATGGTAGAGTCAAAATGAAATCTTGGGACTTACATCATGGAAAAGAATACAGCAGTGATACTACACAAAAAAACTGTCGCACATATGCAAGAAAATTTCGCTTTGAGATATCTGAGTACCCGAGTTAACTATAACGATGAAGTTCGTGACCACCTTCGTTTGTTTCAGTATATATCTTTTATCCATTGGATTTGATTTGTGCAAAATGACTTAAACTGCACGAAATGCTTTCAAGTCTATAATATATAAGATTTTAAACTGTTGATAGTGTTGTTGTTTTTAAAATGGCGTTTAAGTCAAATAACTGACTCTAAGACACTCGATTTGTCGATTTTAATATGTATGTTGAAAAGAAAAAAACTAAGATACAACGTACGTTTAACAAGAAGTATTGAGAAAATGGGATGCAAAAATTATATCTTGAATTATGTAAAAAATATCGTTTTAATTGAGAAAAATCCAGATATATCAGACGACAAAAAATTTAGAATGTNAACACCATTTTCATCATGTGAAGCAAATTTAACCAAACTGTCAGAATAATGTATGGAATGTCCTTTCCAAAGATTGCTCATTTCGTTTGGATCCGACAGAAAAACAATACCCAGTAACACAGTTTGACACTCCTCTGAAACTACTGAAGCAAAATCAACAGAACTTTGTATGGAAAATTGCTCATTTCTTTTAGATCCGTCAAAAACATGGCCAGCAAGGAATACAGTTTAATAACATCGGACCATATATGGAAAATTTAAAATCGCTCATCTTCTCTGAAACAACGTGGACTGAAGTTAATTCAAGGTTCGAACTGCACTCGAATGTATTAACAAATGATCAAAATGAGTTTGTCTTCAAAAATGTATTTGATTTCATAAAAAGTACCAAAAGATTCCTTGCAGTTTAACAAGCCTTTGCAATACGTAATGTACATTGACCCACAGACATGAAAAATTACCTTTCTCTTTCTTTTCATTTAATTTTTTTTTCTCTTAGAATCTTTCATTTCTTCACCATTCCTATTGATTGATAGTGATAGTTATTTATAACAAAATAAAAATTGTATAAAAGGAGAGGACTTCATAAGTTTGTTTAACTTGTGTCCAATCCTTTTTGTATATTATACAAATTACAAATAAAATAAGTTTAAACTAACTCGAATGTCGTATTGGAGGTCCTTTCCAACGATTGCTTATTGAGTTCCGATGTGAAAACAAACCATTGCTCAACCGCGTGAAAAAGAAAGGAAATGGGGTAAATGTCAAGGAGACAACATCCCATATCCAAATTAAAACGACCCAAAACAAAGCATCTAGGGGTCACCGTACGGTCTTCAACACAGTTTGGAACTGTCAATGTCTCATCCAAGTTTCACACGATGCATCAGAAACTGTTGTAGAGGGTTTGATACTTAGTATATATTGGACACTGTATGAAAAACGGATGGGGATGGAATTTAGCAGCATTATACTTATTTTGTATCTACTGAGCTCATTGGAAAGTAAAAAAATCTCTTAATCATTAGTATAACATGTGTAAAGGCATTGCCAAGAGTCATTTTGTCAGGTGAGTAATACAGGCCCAGTCTGTAAGCCTCTAGTTGAACTTCAGTGCACCCATGTCTGCATTTAAACTTGCTCTTTCTTAGGAACCCCTCATGTGTATAATCCGTGACTTTTACTGAATTTCGATGAAAAAGTTTTGGGTTGATTTGAGTATTTATTAGCCTGTGATAACCGTTTTTCATTCAAGATAAAAAAAAAACCTGAAACTGTAGTTAAATGTTGTGTAGAGGGTTTTGCTGTGTACAAGTGTTTCATCCAAGATCAGAAACTGCTGTATTACATTTGTATTAGGTTTGACTGTGTATCTGTGTCTTATCCAAGTCGAACATGATGCATCAGAAACTGTTAATACAGTAAAAGGTTTGCTGAATATCAATATTTCATCCAAGACACACATGATACATCACAAAACTGTTGTAGTGGGTTTGACTGTGTACAAATGTCCCATTTGAGTCATACACGATACATCAGAAACAGTTGCAGTGGGTTTGACTGTTTATCAATGTCCCATCCAAGTCACACACGATACATCAGAAACTGTTGTAGTGGGTTTGACTGTGTATCAATGCCTCATCCAAGTCGCACGTGATACATCAGAAACTGTTGTAGTGGGTTAAATTGCTTTGTATCATTGGATCATCCAGGTTACATATGATACTTTACAAATTATTGTAGTGTCATGGGTGTGTTTGACTTTGTATCGATGTCTCTTCCAAGTCATACATGATACATCAGAAACTGTTATAGTGGATTTGACTTTCTATCAATGTCTCATCAAAGTCACACATAAAACACCAGAAACTGTTATAGTGGGTTTGACTGTGTATCAACGACTCATGCAAGTCTCACACGATACATCAGAAACAGTTGCAGTGGTTTTTACTGTTTACCAATGTCCCATCCAAGTCACGCACGATATATCAGAAACTGTTGTGGTGGGTTTGACTGTGTATCAATGTCTCAACCAAGTCATGCATGATAAATCAGAAACTGTTGTAGTGGGTTTTGCTATGTGTCATTGGATCATCCAGGTAACATATGATACATTACAAATTATTGTAGTGTCATCATTATCGGAGTGTGTTTGACTTTGTATCGATGTCTCTTCCAAGTCATACATGATACATCAGAAACTGTTATAGTGGGTTTGACTTTGTATCAATGTCTCATCAAAGTCACACATAAAACACCAGAAACTGTTGTAGTGGGTTTGACTGTGTATCAACGCCTCATCCAAGTCTCACACGATACACCAGAAACTGTTGTAGTGGGTTTGCTGTGTATCAATGTCTCACCCAAGTCTCACACGATACATCAAAAACTGTTGCAGTGGGTTTTGATGTGTACCAATTCCTCGTCCAAGTCATACATGGTACATCAGAAACTGTTGTTGTGGATTTGCTGTGTATCAATGCCTCATCCAAGCAGCACATGATAAATCCAAAACTGTTATAGAAAGTATTCCTCAAACAGATCGTACATGATACATCAAAAACTGTTAAAGTGGTATCAATGTCTCATCAACGTCACACATAATACATCAGAAACTGTTGTAAAGGGTTTCACTGTGTATAAGTGAGTCACCCAAGTCTCACATGATACATCAGAAACTGTTGTAGTGGGTTTCACTGTGTATCAGTGTCACATCCAAGTCATACACAATACATCAGAAACTGTTGTAGATGGTTTGACTGTGTATCAATGTATCATCATAGTCACGCATGATTCACCAGAAACTGTTGTCGTGGGTTTGACTGTATCATTGTCTGATCTATGTCACGCGTGATACATCAGAAACTGTTGTAGTGGGGTTTACTCTATGTCAGTGTCTCACCTAAGTCACACAGGATACAGAAACTGTTGTTTTTGGTTTGACTGTGTATTAATGTCTCATCCAAATCATACATGATACATCAGACACTGTTATAGTGTGTGTGACTGTGTATCCATGTCTCATATAAGTCATACATGATACATCAGAAACTGTTATAGTGTGTTTGACTGTGTATCAATGTCTCGCATAAGTCATGCATGATACATCAGAAACTGTTGCAATGAGTTTGACTCTGTATCTACGTCTCATCCATGTCACACGTGACACATCAGAAACTGTGGTAGTGGGTTTTGCTGCGATTCAATGTCTCGTCCAAGTCACACATATTACATCAGAAACGGTTGAAGTGGGTTTGACTATATATCAATGTCTCATACAAGTCGTACATGATACATCAGAAACCGTGTTGCAATTGGTTTTGCCGAGTATCAATGTCTCATCCATGTCACACATA
The DNA here is from genome assembly GCA_002080025.1 of Modiolus philippinarum. Lineage (NCBI taxonomy): Eukaryota > Metazoa > Mollusca > Bivalvia > Mytilida > Modiolidae > Modiolus > Modiolus philippinarum. The sequence continues at coordinate 81,684 of MJUU01047677.1, read as the reverse complement.
ATACATCAGAAACAGTTTCAGTGGGTTTTGCTGTGTTTCAGTTTTTCATCTAAGTTGTACATGATACATCAGAAACTGTTGTATTGGGTTTGAGCAATGTCTCATCCAAGTCACACATAATACATCAGAAGCTTTTGTAGTTGGTTTGACTGATCCAACATTGTCCAAGTCGTATCAGAAACAGTGTTTGACTATGTATCAATGTATGGGATACAAAGTTAATGCGCCAATTTATGAAATTTCCCTGTAAAATGATAATATCAAGAAAATGATTTGATAGTGGTCTGTTACACTGCGATTAACTTTAACCTCGGATCAGCTTAATCCACACTACAGGTAACTTCAAGGTACTGTTCATTGTGGATTAACTTGAATTAAACATATTTTATTGCTCAAAAGAATGAACAAAGGGATCGGGCACAAGTTATAACAACATTATTATAAGCCCTCTCCCTACAATGTACAACATAACAATTTATAACATATCATAGCAGCAATTTATAAAAAAAACAACATACAATATTACAACTTGAATTCAAATATGAGAGAAAAAAAGGAAACACATTCGAGTGCATTTGACTTTTGAAGTGTACAGAAAAGTAATTATAATTATACAAAGACAATAATTATATTTTTGTAAGAAATGAAGGGAAAAAAGAAAGAATGAGAAGAAAGGAAGAATCAATCTGCAACAGTCAATCAAATATGTGGCTATTTTGTAAAAATATCCTTATTTTGTTCTAAAGTGAGATCAACATTTCCATACAAAATTATATCTAAGTCTACATTTCCATTAAGTATTAAAAATAAATTTTGTCTGAAATTATCATAAAGTGGGCATTCGAGACAATAATGATCTTATGCATTTTCGCAAATGGCACCACAATTACATGCTGGATTATCCTTGATATTAAATCGATATAAATCATAATTTAAACTGTTATAGCTATATCTAAGTTTGTTATGTATAATATTTAATTTTCGATTACCAATATTGTACCACAATGGAACTTCAGATTTAATACTCAAAGATTTTTTTAAACTATTAATAGTTGCTGCATTCCGCTTATGGATTAACTTCATTCTAGTACGGACATGTTGTGAAGAAACTTGATTTTACCCGAGTTAATCCAAAACTTTCGTAGTGTGAACAGGCCCTAAATTGTCATTGTAAAAACATGTTGCTACTAACATTTTGAAATTACAATCTAGCTCTGTATTATTTGTATGTTAATTGAAACTGAAGATTATTAGGGCCCCGCCGTGAAATGGCGGCGCCCTATAGTAATCAGTCTGTCCGTCCGTCTGTCTGTCTGTCTGTCCGTCAGCGTTTTCTATGTCGTACCATAACTCAAGATTGCCTTCACCGATTTTTATGATTTTTTACTCAAAGTTGAACTTGACCAAAGGAAGCTCCCTTTGGTTTTTGAGGAAAATCGGAAATGATTTTTGGGAAAAAACTTCGTTTTATATGAAAAGTGCATATTTTGAGAATTAGCTCTATGTCGTACCATAACTGAAGATTGCCTTCAGGGATTTTATTGATTTTCAAACTCAAGTTTGGACCTGACCAAAGGAAGCTTCATTTCGTTTTTGAGGAAAATCCAAAAATGATTTTTGGGAAAAAACTTTGTTTTTATATGAAAAAGTGCATATTTTGAGAATTACTTCTATTTCGTACGATAACTTAAGATTGCTTTCAGGGATTCAAATGATTTTGATACTCAAGATTTGACTTGACCAAAAGAAGCTCCCTTCCGTTTTTGAGGAAATTCGGAAAATGATTTTTGGGAAAAAACTTAGTTTTTATATGAAAAAGTGCATTTTATGAGAATTAGCTCTATGTCGTACCATAACTGAAGATTGCCTTCAGGGATTTTCATGATTTTGATATTCAAGGTTGTACTGGACCAAGGAAAGCTCCCTTTTGTTTTTGAGGAAAATCAGAAGATGATTTTTTGGAAAAAACTTTGTTTTTATATGAAAAAGTGCATATTTTGAGAAGTACTTCTATATCGTACGATAACTTAAAATTGCTTTCAGGGATTTAAATGATTTTGATACTCAAGGTTGGAATTGACCAAAGGAACCTCCCTTTCCTTCTTGAGGAAAATCGGAAACTGATTTTTGGAAAAAACTTAGTTTTTATATGAAAAAGTGCATATTATGAGAATGAGCTCTATGTCGTACAATAACTTAAGATTGCCTTCATGGATTTTAGTTATTTTGATACTCAAACTTGAACTGGACCAAAAGAAGCTCCCTTTCGGTTTTTTTTTAGGAAAATCAGAAGATTATTTTGGGGAAAAAACTTCGTTTTTATATGAAAAATTGCATATTTTGAGAATTAGCTCTGTCGTATGATAACTTGAAATGACCTTCATATATTATTTTCAATGTTTTGATTTGATCTGAACAGATGAGACATAAGTTGTCAAAGCAGCCATATGTAGAAACTAAATTTACAATAACTTAAGATTTTGTTATTTATGTTTTTCCCCAAAATTCCATGAAATTCTGCAAACAGGCTTTTTGGACAAACAAGGGGGCGGGGCCCTTTCTGACTTTGTCAGTATTCTAGTTTTAATGATGACAGGGGAATTGATACTGGCCTTGAAAAAAAATATTTTTTTTACTATCAAATATGAATCACGTACGGAAAAAGCACCTCCAAGATTCATATTTGACAGTAAACAATTTTTTTTCCCTAAGGCCGGTGTAAGGTTGAATTCATGTCACCCTTACACCGAAACTGGCAAGTCCATGTGATGGAAGCATTTTGATTTTAACATTTAGATTCGAAATAATGTAAAAAAAACGATGAACAACAAAAAATGGCACTAAGCATAGAAAATCTTATTTGTCCATCATTAGTTTGAATCAATTTCTACAAAGGCAGAGAAAATGTTTTCATTTACAAAAAAAACTGACAAGTATCAATAACGTCACCTATGTAAATAACACCATGCGTATTGGGACTGGACACTGACTTGTTCATCCTAGTTTAATCGCCAAAATTTCAAGTGGGTCACTTCCGGTATAAAACAACTGACCACGCACAGGGAAGTCCAAATGTGATTTTCAGAAAAAGTGACAAAAGACCGTTCAAAAGTATGAGGATGTATGGATACGGCCATATTCTTGTGTCTTTGTTCCTTTTCTATTCTTTATTTGGTAAGTAATTTACAGCCGAAAACAATTTAAATGAATTTAATTGATATTTAAATTCGATTCCCGAATTGCAGTGATTTTATAGGGTTGATACTACACTTACATTGTGAGAAGAGAAAGGAAAGAAGGGTGAACTGGACGTGTATCTTTTGCTATCAGCTTTTGCACATCTTCGGTTTATGGATTTCCAAATGTTTTGATTTGATCTGCAATGAAGAGACATAAGTTGTCGAAATGCGCATATGCAGAAACTTAATGTACAGTAACTTGTGTATTTTGTTATTTAATATATGCATTTTGATTGTCGATAAGCTCATTCATGTGTGCCAAAAAAAGTAATTCTTCTGAAGAAAGTGGAGTTGGAATAGATGATATCCCAATTAGCGACTTTGTTTCCGGTCTTTAAAGTTTTCACAAAATCACTGAGATCACTTGAAACCGGACAAAATGTGACCATCTTGGCATATCAAATCTATTGAGTTATAAAATAAAACAATTAGACAAATGAAATTTCATATCAATTGATAAAGTTCACCAAAGATGAAGCTTGGAAACTCATTGAACAGGTTGGGCGTGGCTTAGTTTATATCTCTTGTCTTTCAAGTAGGTAATTTTAACACGAATAATCCGGATATAATTGACCTATGACCAGTCAGGTCAATTAAATAGAGTAATAAAGAGAAAATAATTTTCACATTTTGGTTAGTTTGTTCGTTAGATTGTTGTATTTGTAGTGTTTGCGTTTTTTGGTTGTGTAGCGTCTTTCAAGTGGTCTTCCGTCTTCTGGTGTTCTTACTTTAGCCTTGTCTCTAGACTTCGCTTTTGTAAGGGTTTATAGTATCCATCGTGAATTAAGTTACAAAAGAACATATTTCCTAGATAATCGGGTCAAATAATGTCTAGACGGAATAAATCTCATAGATATATCAATAACATTTGTTCCATTTTGGAACTTATTTCACCGGAAACTATTTTAGCTTACACTTTGTTCCTTCGGTATTCTAATGCCGTTGTTTTGGAAATTTGGAAACCGGGCTTCCCATTGCATAAGTGTGTAAAACGCAAGGTCATACTCGGGAATTCCGTTAGAAATGGCAAATGGTCTATTGTGATTGATTATAGCATACAACTCTAGCTCGGAATTGTTTCATCACTTATTACTTATTTTTGGATTGCATGTTTTCAAATGAAAGATATGTTGATGTTAAAAAGAGCATTAACTCGATTTATTTTATTCCTTTTTAGTGTCCACAGTTTTATGTGGCGAATGCTGTAAGCCGTATGAGGATATAACAGGTACCCATCATGCTGCCCAATGGTGTTCTGACTACTGTTGTTATGATGGAAAAACACTGGGCTTTACTCTGTCTTGCTGTGAACATGAAGTCTTGCAAGCACCGGAACAATATAGAGATAGTTTCTGTATTGCTTGGTGGGCATCCCATGTGTAAGTATGTTGTGTATATATATATATATATATATANTAAATTTCGCACAAAATGTGGAAATCACAGAATTAATGGATCCGGGCAGTGACTAACTTCTGAATGTCAGATGCGTTATCATTTTTGCGCCTGTCCCAAGTCAGGAATATGTTGGTCGTTGGCTTGTCCTTGTCTTCTTATAAAATTTTAGTTTCTTGATATTTGGGTTATTGGATGTGGTTTGTTTCCATTGATTTATTCACTTTTTTACCTTTCGGGGCCATTTAGGGCCTACTATATGGTGTGAGGTTCCTCACTGTGTTGAAGACCATATATATGGTGACCCCTAGATGTTTTGTTTTTGGTCGTTTTAACCTGGATATGGGATGTTGTCTCCTTGACATTTACCCCATTTCCTTTCTTTTTCAAAGTATAACGAAAATTGTTTGCTTGAACTATATTAGCTAGGAGCTAGGCAAGTAGGGAGTGGAGTACACGTAGAGCATATGTTGTGATATAGTTAGTCATGTTTCCCCGGAAAAACTGGAATACGAGTACATTTTGTCCCTTCAGATGGAAATGTAGTACAACTTTCATGTTTTGGTTTGCATTGTAAACAAAATCCAAATTCCATTACACGTTGTAAGTTGATTGTTTTAGGACCGGAGTTGTTTGTAACCTTATTTATGGGACAGATCTAATCTATTTTTCCTCTTTGGTTTTATAACATCTGTCAAGATAAAAGGCTACAAAATTCGACTTTTCGTCTAACCAATCGAAATTGGCTTTAAAGCTCAAAACCTTGACCTCGGCTTTAAAGCTCAAAACCTTGACCTTAGTGATCCTTGGTCGAGATAGCAACTATACTATTTAAAGGTTCAAAAATGGTTATTTGGTCTATGAATAGCTCTTTGGTAAAATTTATGGTGTGGCGTGAAGGGCTACTAAAACCCTTTCATATTAAATAAGTGTCCAAATATTCTATAACCCATGGTCAAAATATCCTATATCTCTTTCATAAAAATCGTAAATATACCATATCCCATTCATAAAAATGGTAAATATTCCATATCCCATTCATAAAAATCGAAAATATCCCATATCCCAATATACCCTAAACAAGCCTGTAATGTCCATATTTCGGCAAGTCATAAAGCTTAGAATAATATTTTGCAAAAAGATGTACCAGCATCCAAACCAGACAAAAGATCATCCTTCCAATTATCATGTTGTTTCTTAAAGCCATTACAATGGAATGTGGAGAGATTACACATTCATTTTAAATATAGTATGATAACAAAACAATGGTGAAAGTGTCGCAGAGTTCTGTAGAAAGCTATTTCGGACATTTTGACATCTTGAATGCAAGCAGTATAAAGTCAGGGAACGCTGGCTCGTGCCGGGTTAGGTTCGGCCGAGAATTACTAGTAGCATGGGGAGGGGAAAAGTGGGTATATAAAATCCGGAATGGAATCTGTATATATTTAATGATTAATTATAATAAATACAAGCGGGCTCATGATGAATAATATTATATAACAGGGTCTAAAGTTTTCTGTTTATCATATCATTTTACATTATATCCATATCTTTCTAACATAAATGCATACTAAAAATACAGTATCCATACCAAAAAAAACGCACAGACAGAATACTCTCCACTGAACAAAAACAAAACAAGGCGTGTAAATTAAAGTATTTGAAAACCCTGCAAACATAGAAGAATTAAGCCATATCATATAAAATATGGTTACAAACTAATATTTTTGTGAAATCTGTATAGGTACGTTCCAATATTGGTTAGCCTTGCAATTGTTATTGGATGTGTAACCTGTTGTTGTTGCTGCTGCTGTGCAGGCTGTAGACGAAGGAATCGAGTTATCCTACAAACCCAAGCTGGATCAGCAGGTAGGATTACAACAGTCGTTAGAATTTATTTGCAGGGGTTATTTTCATCAGCTTTTTATCTCGAAGCCATGAAATGGCTGGAGAGATGTTAAAATGACAAGAAAATCAAAGCTCCGCGAAGCCCTGAAAATCTACATGTGGCAGAACTTCGTAGTCATCCAAAGAACTGCTACATACGTCTGCATGTATTAAGTTATTCCGTAATACGTGAAATAATCGGATAGTGTGATTTCGCATGTTGATTTCATTGCTATAAATATATGCACTGTCACAGGTAAACAATGTTATTTTCATCTCGCAAATTACTGCGCGACAAGTTCGTTGATCCGAGACGCAATATAAAAAAACGAGTAATTTGATAAACATGCATATTGTTTTCAATTTATTAAAACAACACTGTATTCAACTCAAGAAAATGAAGAAATATAACTTAAATACTAAATGTATACGATTTTGAAAGAAACTAGCGAACTTTATTTTATCGGAAGCACGAAGATCATCTTTTAGAGCTGTACTAGGCTTGAAGCCTCATGCGGGGCACGTGATTTTTTCTTGCCATATTAATATCTCTCCAGCCATTTCATGGCTTCGAGATAAAAATCACGTGAGGCTTCAAGCCTAGTAACAGCTCTAAAAGATGGTCTTCGTGCTTCCGATAAAATATAGTGCGCAAGTTTCTTTCAAAATTGTATACATTGTGTTTTTAAGTTATATTTCTTCATTAGGGTGTTGTTAACAATATGCATGTTTATCAAATTACTCGTTTTTTTATATTGCGTCTCGGATCGCGCAGTAATTTGTAAGATGAAAATAACATTTGTTTACCTGTGACAGTGTATTGCATATATTTATAGCAATGAAATCAACATACGAAATCACACAATCCGATTATTTTCACGTATTACGGAATAACTTAATACATGCAGACGTATGCAGCAGTTCTTTGGATGACTACAAAGTTTTGCCACGTGTAGATTTTCAGGGCTTCGAGATTCAGCTCCATCGGAGCTTTGATTAAACTTTTTGTCATGTTTGTGGAGATAATAAAAAATCATGCAGGGCGCAATCTTGGAATTTAGAAAATTAGGTTACTATTACAAAATGAAAATTAAAGCGGGTTACCACTCGAAAATTATTATTTATATAACCCACCCACCCTTTTTCCGTTGGAGGTATTTTCGCTGGAGCTCAAAATAATGTCTTGGTTTTAGATAATTTTCAAAGAGCTTGACCTCCGTCGATGAAACTTAAATTGAAGATGGAAAAAATTTACTTTTTGTATTAAAAACAAATAATCCAGGCATATTGTTGCATTGCTTGATTACAATTGCGATGAAGTCTTGTCCCGAGTACTACATGTCTCCAAGATTAAGACTTTTGTCGCTGTCATGGAAAAAGTTGTCAGTATTCTCGCCAATTTTTTAGAAACTTTGGCATTGCTCCCCCCCCCCCCCCCCCCAGCTATCACAGGGACAATATTCGTCTATTTATTTATTGTCTGAAACCCTGTTTACTTCAAAATCTTACTCATAAGCCTGTTTTTTTATTTTATAGATTCACTTTTTTTTAGATTTTTGAATCCAATTTGTATCTAAATTATGATTAGTTGTACCTATTCTGAGACCAGTACTTATGTTGGTAAAAATATTGACTTAGTTGCAAAAACTATAAAATGAAGTGCGACATGAATTTTCGTCACAATTTCTCAGATTCTATATATACTGGAGGGGTTAATTTTACCAACCTAATTGATGTCTCATTGTCTGAAACTGGATAGCTTTTCTTCAAACTTGAGTTTATTGTAATGCTCTTATTTACATTTCAAGTATTGTCGCTAACCCTGTAAAACTTAGCAGGAAAGATAAAAATCATGGATGCTGTTGCTACTTTATAAGTACACATTGCAGTATGAACAAACAGTATTGCCAAAATTGGCTAAGGACAAAGCTATGCAAGAGGGAGAGTCCTTTGTTCTTAACAAATTTTCCAAAATTTAGATATTGCAAGTTTTCAAATAAGACCGGTTTTCGGGCCAGCACCTTATAGTAGCTTAATATCATATTTTTGATGGTATATTCAACAAACATTGTTTTCTAGTGCTGGTTTGGTACAAAATGAATAAATCAGTGTTGATTTGTATATTATAGGACAGTCCTATTTGATTTAATCATCACACCATGATGAAAGCAAGCTTCAAAAATTATCTAAGTCATGGGTCTCTGTTATTTTCAGGACCAGTAATAGTAACCCAACAACAACAACAAAGCACTGTCATGGACCCATATCGCGCAGGATACAACCAATAAACAGAATTCCAGCAAGGACCAAAAAGTCAACATCGAGAGTATAGCATAAGAAAATTTTACATATCTTATGAGATCTTAAAACCAGTGTTGAATTTATACAAAGCTAATTTTTATCTTCTTTTACAAGAAGATTTGTTGTATTTTTTAAAAAGTTTTCTATGCATTTAATGTTGTAGATTTTATATATTGAGTACTGTAAAAAGGAAACTAGACAAAGATTCCCAAACTGTATTTTTGTAATAAATATTGATTCATAATTTCAATATATTTCATGGTAGGCAACCATTATATAATTATATAGTTCAATTTTGTAGTTAGCTAGTATGTTACAGACACTTTATTTGAAGCATTCAACTTTTTAGGTTTATTAACAAGTATTTGTAATGTCTTTTTTTCTGTATTTCTAATAAAGAACTTTTCTTATTGAAACCTGATTATGCCTCATTATTACTACAATTTTTCTCGGATAAGTATGTAGTTTTGCAACGGTATGCTGCACTTGTTTGGCTGTCATGTCTTAAGTCTTTATATGAGGGTGGTACTCTCTGTAGATGCATTATAACTAATCAGGCTGTACAAAGGAGAGTTTGATGTTCATACTGGAGGAAACAAAATCGCAGAAAAGATAATTGTCAGGAGCCGTATTCCAAACGGTAAAACCTCAAAGTGCCGGAAAAATTGTAAACTGCAATGGTACTTACTTGGTACAGGCATTTCACTACAAAGTTGGCCAAACCGGTTTATGGCGCCCAAAGCTTCCCCTTCCACCGTGGAAATGTCCGGTAGTGACTCAACAGCAATTGCTTTTGAATGTTCGTAGATAATGCAAAGAAATGTTCATTTCGATACTAAGTCAAAAAGGAATCTTGAATCTCGGTTCTCTGATTAAAAATGATTGTAAATGCATTATTTTGATATAAAATATATATATATATATATACTCACAATATAGTGAGCAATAATTCAGTTATGTCGTGACAAGAACGTATTATATAAACGGGATGAGTTGTCATCCCAAAATTAAGCATCCGTCTGAGTCGACAAATCGTTGTTCTATCTCCTAGAGAATGTAGGGTAGATTGACGTTTCAAGAAAATTCAGATTTCAGAATGTTAACTTGAGTATCAAGCATAAGGAAAAAACCAAATCATTTGTCCATACGCTTACCGAACAAAGATTAGATTTGTTCTCTATCCCAAACTCATGTTGGGTAACAAATAGTTTGAAATGTGTCAAGCGAAGGTAGGTTTCAAGACAGAAACCCCTAGATGTTTTGTTTTGGGTCGTTTTAACCTGGATACGGGATGTTGTCTCCTTGACATTTACCCCATTTCCTTTCTTTTTCACATTTGTATTCAGCGATAGAAACAAAAGAGATTGAGTGATTACATTGATATGTAAATTTCACGATACGAATATACAGGAATGTAAAAAAGGAGAGAAACACGTTATCTAAACAGTTCCTCAAAATTCACAACAACGTTTTCCCAAGCTCATGTTGGGTAACAAATAGTTTGAAATGTGTCAAGCGAAGGTAGGTTTCAAGACAGAAACTTAGGTAATAGTAGGGTGCCCAAGCGACGAATTTTTCGAATTTGGGTTAACGGAATGACAAATACCTGCATTATATATTTTTGGAGACCATGGCGCATCGGAATAACAATGTCGTAGAGATCAAATTTGGTCGCATTTTATTTAAAATCGGGTTAAAGGTAATTTCCTAAAATCAAGAAGAATCTCCCGCAACTAAAAGTTGACTCAATTATTTACCAACAAACTCCTCACGAAATTTTCAAAAAATAATGGTAATTCAATACAGAATGTTCATTGTTTTATTTCTTATATGATTTGTCATTTATCTTCATTAATCAAGTTTCACGCATGGTTACCATCCGTTTTTTTTATATTTTTTTAGGTGTGTAATTTTAAATATTTGCACCTGAAATAATTATAAATAGTAATTTCTAAGTTTTTGTTGAACAATTGTTTTTCTAAGTTTTTGTTGAACAATTGTTTAAAGGAATTAAATTTTAAAGCCTTTCATCTTCAAAATTGAATAAAACCTGGACAAAATAATTTTTTGTTGTTGGCATTACGTAAATTTCCATAAAAACACGGACTGCCATAAAACCTAATAAAATCAATAAAACTTGACCAAAACCCTGTTATATCATCTACATGGATAGCGAAATCTCAATTTAAATGTAAAAACATGAACATTTACATGAAAATTTGAAATTCGACCAATTTAAACATCTATAACAGACAAGGTCATTCTACTTTCACATGGATTAGAGTTGTCGCGCTTTGTACGTTTCCAGATTTATCAAGCGATAAAAATTTCAGATTCACGTAAAATCTTGTTGTTTTTACGCAAATTTAATGCTTTTATATCTTGATTTCTCTGTAATGGCAGACATGACATCTATGATTTTTGGCACATATGTACAGATGTAAAA
>MJUU01047677.1:59904-69931 GCA_002080025.1 Modiolus philippinarum | reverse complement strand
ACAAAAATGGGTCAAAAACTCAAATGGCCGGGTTGCGTTTTGGTGCTTCTAGCTATAAAGTGTTGTTTTATGGGTCTGTGTATAGAATATGTTGAAAATATTGATAAAACATGACTAAGTTAAAAGGTGTGGAAAAATATGAAATAATATTGCAAATAATTCATAATCCAGGTGCACATCTTTAAAATAAATAGAAACATTCTGTGAAGTTTCAAAGGTCAGAGATGAAAATTGTAGGAGAGTTGATTTCACAAAATTGGTACCCTTTGTTGAAAATGTCGGTAAAAAATGACTAAGTTCCAAAGTCCGTAAAATAGAAAAAAATGTTCAAAATAATTCCAAAAGGGAGGTGCACATCTACAATATATATAAAAACACTCTTTGAAGTTTCAAAATATGTAGGTTGAAAACTGTAGGAGTTGATTTCACAAAATAGGTACCCTTTGTTGAAAATGTCGAGAAAAAAAATGACTAAGTTCCAAAGTCCATAAAAATAGGAAAAAAATATCAAAATAATTCCAAAAAGAAGGTGCACATCTACAATATATATAGAAACATTTTGTGAAGTTTCAAAAATGTAAGTTGAAAACTGTAGGAGGAGTTGATTTCACAAAATCAGTATCCCATTTTCCCCGCCCGCCCGACATTCACCATACTATAAGCCGGATTTGCAGCCAAATATTATTCGTGTGTTATTCCGTTAACACAAACTTGCAACCTAAGCGTCTTTTTGCACATCGGGCACCCTACTATAACCACAAGTGAGCAAAACCTTAGTATCACAGGCATGCAAATAGGAAGGTCATGATTTCAATATAGATGATATTGCGTGACTTTATTTTTGCGATTCCCAAATACAAAAATGGGATTTTCCTCAACATCACATCAAAACTTTTGCAACAAGGTTACAGATTTCATAGATTGATAAAAACATTTAAGAAGTTTTATAGAAGACACGAGCATTTTATATCTAATGATTTTTGTATGACTTGCTCCGCAAAGTCTACTTTGAGGATCCCACATGATACAAGTTGAAGCAAACCAATATGGATAAGTTAAACAATTTGTAATAATAAATGAAGATCAAAATTCTGACCACCAATATCGCTGATATAGGGTCTGTAAGTCTCGTCATGTGACTCACGAGAATCCACGATAAACAGGCAATTCGAAAACGTTTCCCGCCAAAACATGACGTCAGAGAATTGTGACGTTCAAATTTTGTTTAAAACGTCAAATATATTTGTTCAAAATGTAACTTCCGGGTACAATTTTTGATTCCGGAAGTTCCAAAATTGTACGAGACTTACAGGCCCTATAAGAACAAATAATTTATAAATTGCATAAAAAATATGGTAGGGGTTGGTAGAACAAACAATGTACTTTCAGTGACAAATTCCCCAGAAATAATGTAGATTTTTCAGAAAAATGCATTAAAATCAAAATTCTTACCAAAAAGCACATCTTCAATATATTATTATGTATCAATGATCTACAAAATTAGAACTTCCTTGTATAAAATCTGTAGATGTAGTTTAGTTACATTTACAAACTGCACTTTTTAAGACAAGTTCAACAAAAGCACATCTTCAATATGTACTTTTCTGCAAAATAAAATAAAAAACACTTCTTTACTCCTCACCGTAAAATCTGTATATAGGAGGTGTTGGCCGGACATGCTGTGTGCCTCCTTTATAGAAAAAAACGACAAATTTCCACCATGTATACAAGTTTTCAGTTAAATGCACTAAAATCGAGGCAGATTTTCACTAAATGTGCAAATGATCTGCAAAATGAAAACTTCCCACCATAAACATTATCGGTCTTATCCGCACAAACTGTGTACCCTCTATGACAAAAAAAACAAACAAAAACAGACAAAAACAAAAACGAAAACAAAAACAAACAGAAAAAACGGATGAGTTCAATATTTGTATATTTTTCGGAGAAAGAATCCATATCAAAACCAATACAAAATTCACGACTTCATTATGTACTGTTGTTCTGCAAAATAAAAATTCCTACAGTAGATAGCCCGTACGATAAAGGACGGACAGGTAAACGTTTGGATATGGGTTTCAACCCCAAATTGTACTATGGTATCGTGCGTGGCATAAAGATTTTGTGAAAGTTTTATCGAATTCCATTCATTGGTTTAGGGGAGTAAGCAAGTCGCCCCATGCCAACGACTGGCAAAGTCCATGTTTTGCTATGGGACAGGAGCTACACCACGACATCATGTGATAAAGATTTTCAAAAAGTTTCAACAAAGTGCATTCATTGGCATAGGTAGAGTTGTTGGTGGCTTCCGGTACCTTCTAATGACAATGACTGGCCAAGTCAAAGGGATACCCCCAAAAATGGTCAGATCGAAATCTAAAATAAGAGGGATACTGTGCCAACGTGTGATAAAGGTTCCCTCAAAGTTTCATTCAAGGTTCATTCAGTATTTTAAGGGAAGTTCAAGGTACCAGGAATAGAGGGACAATCGAAAAGACACAATAACCTCCATATGTACCCGGAAACGAAATATTAAATAAAAGAAAATGTGTCCATGGGACACGGATGCCCCCGCCAGATATATATCGGCAAACAGGAAGTAGATGAGTTACAGACTTGAAAAAGCGAAACACTGTACAACTCACCATACTAAAGCTTAAGATCAAATATCAAATCATTACTGCATAAACAAGCAGAGAAATCCTTGACGAAAGATTTCAGTATATAGCTATAATGGGGAAAAATCAAAGTTGTCGTCAAACGGCGGGACATAAAAAATCCAATCTAATTTAATTCACCATGCAGTAAGCTAATATTTCCCTGAAACTATTTTAGCAAATATGGCCTTGCATTGAGAAGCAGTAACCCACACTCCTTTTAAATTGCAAGATTATCAAATTTAGATTTGATCTGTTTAATCTGAATTAATGCGATGTTTTATCCACGGTTCATCAAAACCAATGTTTCCTTGAAATTACAATCTATATTTTAGCCAATGTGACCTTGCACTTTGAAGTAGTAACCTATTCAACTAAAGGTGCGAATCATGTTACAAAATTTGGATTTGATCTGTAAATTCTGAAATAAATGTTTTATCATTGCGAAAAATGCGAATGGTGTGGTTTCAAAATAATCAAACAGCTCTCTATGCATTTGACCAGCTTCTGTACACTCAAAATCCGGAGATAAGTATACCGGCAATTCAATTAATGAAGAAAAGGTAACAGGAAACACTTACAAGTACGAACACTACAATCTGATTCCATAAGTCAACCAGGAAACTGCACAAGAAAAACAATAAAGGGACAAAAGACATAGACAACGATAGGAACTTGGGACAGCCGGACTTAGTACCGGCACTAACAACAGCCAGCGGTAGGTTTAAACCGGTTTATGGGTACCCAAACCTCCCTTTCTCTATCTCGTTTCCCTATAGTATAATAAACATACAAATAAAACCCAATACAGGTAGACTTCTACTTACTCCAAGACAACAATCTTGATTGATTGATTGATTAGTTAGAGTTTAACGTCCAATGAGCAATATTTCAGCTATATCAGGACGAGAACAAGTTAATCAACAACAATCTTGAAAAAGAAAGAATAAGACAAAACGTAATTTAGAAAGATGGGTCAAGGAGTGCTCGCTGCTAAACTGCCGGCTTGCTCAAGGAGCCTAGTCTGCTGGTAAAACACTGTCGCACTACGAAACAATAATCAAATTAAAAACTTCCCGAACGGTTTGGTTAAGAATCATCATGGAT
Source organism: Modiolus philippinarum (assembly GCA_002080025.1). Lineage (NCBI taxonomy): Eukaryota > Metazoa > Mollusca > Bivalvia > Mytilida > Modiolidae > Modiolus > Modiolus philippinarum. Next base: position 66,167 of record MJUU01047677.1, on the reverse strand, counting down.
TTCAGTAGACATCGACAGTATCAGCGAGACCAGTATAATTGTAAAATCTTCAGGTCATTGGAATTTATCGGAATCTTGAAGAATATTGGGTCAATATCCTCTATTACACAAAGAATGTAAGTTACGTCCCAGTTTTCTGGATTTTTTATCAGTTTTGACATATTTATAACAACATTTCCGTAAAAACAAGGATGGGAAATGCCCTTAGTAATAAGCTGCCGCATTATATTTCACCAAACCTTGCACTGGGGCAAAGTATTCTCAAATAGATTTTGAATTGATTAATTGGACAAAAGCAAATATCGGACAAAAAGCACTCTATCAAATGGTACTCATTAAAGTCAGCACATATTACAAGTATTTTACAATATTTTGGGATACTGTGCGTTCCTTTACTGAAGCAGGTGTTGGTATTGACGATGAAACTGTGTGGTGTCTGAGACTTTTATCACAAGTTTGTTTGCACAAGACATCGATATACTAGCCTAACCCACTTCCATGCCAATCACCCGCTACTCATCTTCGCCAGCCAACCTCTCATCTTCACCCTTGGCAGATAAAGCTGGGTTTCTGTAGTCTCAAATCAACGTTTTTGATTGGTTGCAGTTAACCTTCGCTGCAGCCAATCAATTCGTCTGCATTCAGATTTTATATATATATAATAACAATAAAACTTTAAATATGGTGTTTAGTGATTTTTCTATTTGGCAAAATTTCTACAATTTTATTATCTTTCTTTACTTTTGAAGGGTTATTACCTTGTAATAAAATATATTATGAATTGTTGTATTATTAGATGCAATAAATAATCTTTAATTTTTACAATAAATCATACTGAAACTCTTACTTCAAAGGGAGATAATTTGAAACTGATGTTTCACAAATTGTGGCTCAATCCGCCAAGGGTGAAGGGGAGAGAAGCGGATCGTAACCCTTGGCTAGCGAAGATGCCCGCTACTAAGAATATCAACATTAAAACTTAAGATCTGCTTCGAAAAATGACTTGTTTTTGCCGAGATCAAATACCAATTTTTATAAAAGATCTTTCAATTACTCGGCAATTAAGATATGGAATAATCTACCATTTTGTATTAAAACCTGTAAAAACCTGGAATCATTTAAATCATCTTATTTTTCTTATTTTTGGACACTGGAGACTCTTCAGTAGTCAAATGGAGTTTATTGAATTAATATTGTTATATGATATTATATAAATAAACATAATGCCCTTGGATGAAGGTGTTTGGGGTAGATAAACACACGAGGTCAAAATTAACAAACGAGGCAACGTCGTTGTTTATTTGAATTTTTCAACTGTTGGCATTAATTTTACACCATTTATATCTAGATTAAACCAGTTTACTTAAATATACTAATGTAAAATACATTTAATTTAAGCTGAAGAAAATGTTTTATCTAGTTCTCACTGTTTTACTGGACAACCTTTTTGTTCATTTTGGCAACACCATTTATCAATAGGTCAGTGGGATTCCCATTTGTACAAATTGTGCACCTTTAAATTGTGTACCTCTCATTCCAGAGAGTTACGAAGGAAACTTCATGAAAAAACTTCAAAATAGAACCATACAAAACCGTGATAAACGTACATGTCAATGATAACAACGGGAATATTGATGATATCCTTCCTATTGACCATCGCCAGGTTTTTTTTTAATTATGTTTACATCATTTACCCAATTGAAACTAAATAAACGTAACAATGATTCTATATACTGCCATTTTCTTGATCTATCTATCATCATTTACTCTGGTAAAATAAAAACTAAAATGTATGATAAAAGGAATGATTTTACTAATTTCCCTTTTCTTGGCTCCGACGTTCCACTAGCTCCATCCTACTCTCAACTGGTATTATTCGCACATGTTTGACGTAATGAACACAACCTTACTACCGCGCCTTACTATCAGAGCCAAACTTTTACAGCAGGGTTACAAATTTCATAAATTGTTGAATAATAGAAATGACCATTTGATATCTAAATATGGCGTTTCTTGTAAACAGTTTATTACATGGGCATTTCTTATCCTTGTTTTTACCGAAATGTTAGAAATTGTCAGAACCTGATTAAAATCCAGAAAAACTTGGGCGTAACTTTACATTCTTTAAACGTAATAGAGGATATCGACAAGGAATTCTGCTTAAATCTGTTACTGTAAACCGGGACATTTTCGCGGCAGTTTTATTTTCGCGATTTTCGCTGTTGCAATGGAAGCGCGAAAATAAAACGGCGCGAATATACTTGTCTATTATTGAAGTCAATGGTCAACAATTTGGCAGCGCGAATTCAAAACTGCGCGAACTAAAATCTTGACAATTTACCGCGAAATAAAGCGAAAATTTGCCGTTAACAGTAACTTGATTAGCTTTGAGATCTAGTGACCTGAAATTTTACACACATACTGGCCTATCGCCGATACTGTCGATGTCTACTGACATGTATGAAGACTCTTTACCAAATCCTTCGGGAAGGTTTGAGTTTGATCTTTTTTCCGTAGTGCGACAGTGTTAGGTAGACGGCAGACTAGGCTGCTTGAGCTAGCCTGCAGATTAGCGTCGAGGACACTTGGCCCATCTTTCAAACTTACGTATTGTCATTTTCTCTCCTTTCAAGATTGTGGTCATGGGGTTAGTAGTCTANGCGAAAATAAAACGGCGCGAATATACTTGTCTATTATTGAAGTCAATGGTCAACAATTTGGCAGCGCGAATTCAAAACTGCGCGAACTAAAATCTTGACAATTTACCGCGAAATAAAGATGGCGCGAAAATTTCCCGTTAACAGTAACTTGATTAGCTTTGAGATCTAGTGACCTGAAATTTTACACACATACTGGCCTATTGCCGATACTGTCGATGTCTACTGACATGTATGAAGACTCTTTACCAAATCCTTCGGGAAGGTTTGAGTTTGATTTTTTTTCCGTAGTGCGACAGTGTTAGTTAGACGGCAGACTAGGCTGCTTGAGCTAGCCTGAAGATTAGCGTCGAGGACACTTGGCCCATCTTTCAAACTTACGTATTGTCATTTTCTCTCCTTTCAAGATTGTGGTCATGGGGTTATTAGTCTACCTGTATTGGGTTTTATTCTTATACGGAAACGAGATGGAGAAAGGGGAGGTTAATTTGGGTACTCATAAATTGGTTTAATCTTACTGGGTTTTGCTAGTGTCGGTACCAAATCCGGCTGTCCCGAATCGTTGTTTACGTTTGTCTTTTGTCCTATTGGTATTTTTCCCTTGTAGTTCCCTGGCAAAATGTGGCATGTAATTGTAATTTTCAGCCATTATAGATGTTTCCTGTTATCCTGTTTTATTTCATTTTATTAAAAAAACATCGGTGCAAATGAATTAAAAAATAAAAAATTAAAATCGGTGAAAATGTCATATCCCCAATACATCAAGTGAGAAATAATGTCCGTGAACACGTAAAAGCATCACGTTAAATGTCTCTGTGCTGATCTTGCTTCATTTGTTTGTATAAAACGGAAGTTAGATATGCATAGATTCTGATAAAAGAAGATACTTGATTGGCCCCTATTAGCCAGAGGGGCAATCTTGGCTACTTGGCCATTTCTATACACTCAAAATTAACTGGCAAAGGCCGAGTAGATGCTATTGCCAGAAGAGGCTAACACGTTCAATAATCAATCCTCGGCATACAAGAGGAAGGACTGAATTTTACGGGTTATATGACAAACGTAACAGGTTTAATTTTCCAGTTTATTTATTTATTTTATTTTATTTTTTTTTGTATCCATAGAAAAACGGATTGAGAAAGAGGTATGGTATCGCCGACCTTCGAAAGTAAACTGGCAATCATGTTTTGATATTATTAAAGATGCAGTTACCAACTTTTGTATAAAATGATGCAAACGAGAGAGTGCAGACAAACACGCAATCAATATGTTCAAAGATAAAATTATTACAAGTCACCAATAGAATAAATTTCTATAAAGATAATTATAAAGAGTCACCGCCTAAGCTGTGTGTTAACAGTATTATGTTAAAATCAAGAGATCTAAGTAATAAATATGTGTTTGTACCAGTTGACAAAGCCTCTAACAACGTTTCTATTATTTGAAAGAAATACTACTAGTATATCGATGTCCAACAAAATGAAATGGCAAAGTCTAACACTTTCAAACGTACCAATTTTGACGAAAAATCATTTACCAAACAGCATCATACAGAATTGCTCCAAGTTCCACCTAAAGATAACACATTGCCTACTATTTATTTACTGGGTTATTAAGCCTCACAAAAATCCCTACAAATACGTTTTATTTCGGCATCATGTAACTGTTCTACCACTAATGTATACATCCATTTAACCAATGCATTCACCTTTATTAAAGAGTTAGTTATGAGGGGGCCGATGGGTTTATCTCGTTCTCCGTGATCGGGGATTTCAATTCCCCGTGATTCGTTTTCCATTTCATTAATTTGTCGTGAATCGTTATTAGAACATCGCCGTGAATCGTTCTTGATCAAATTGACAAAATGAATTTTCCGTGAACTGTGATTGGTCCGAATAAATTTTTCGTGATTCGTGATGAGACCCCCCATCAGGCCCCTCAGTTATCAAATACTGTGAAAAAAACTCTAGTGTTAATTATTTTTGGAGTGTAAAAAACTACAAAACGATAACAGCAGATACATCGTTAATATTCTTACTACTGACAATCCCCAGTTTTTAGAGTATGTCGACCTCATATACCAACAAGAACTGAAATTTAATAAAGCAAACAATGATTCTAAACACTGCCCATTTCTCGATCTAACTATCATCGTTGACTCTTGTAAAATTAAAACTAAAATTTATGATAAAAGGGATGAGTTTGATTTCACTATTACTAATTCCCCTTTTCTTGATGGCGACGTTCCTGTAGCTCCATAGACTGGTATTTTTATGCATGTAGCTTCTGCGGAACTGCTAATAAAGAGACCGGAACCCAGCCTAGTAGCTCCATCATACGGGTTGTATATATCTATACTTACGATTCGCACGCGTCTGTTCTACTCTTGACGACTTTAAGGTAATAGGTACGTAAATAGTACAATTTCCGGATTTCGATGAAATTTTACATGCAAGTGCATCAAAGGAAGCTGAATTCCAAGGTGAAATGAAATCGGTTTAGCTATTTTTATGTTTGAAATATAACCGATTGAAAAATCTAATAGTTATGTTATTTTCATATACAATCCTTGTAAAACGTACAGAAAATAATATATGAAACGTCTTTAAATTGGGCGTTTATGAAAACATATCCTACAATTTTTCTGCAAAAAGGATATGTTTTAAACAATGAAATTCCCATTTTAATGGTGTAAATTTTATATAGGGTCACCGAATTAATTTCGCCAGTATAAATAGTTGAAAACATAGAATAGGCACGCCAAAAATGGATTTTTTCGATAAAACCCGCCGTCAAAATAGCGACGTCGTCGATAAAAGTTATGATTTTAGGCGTGATTTGAAAGATGAACATCTATTCAGCGATCTATACCGCGAAAATGAACTCGGTGACCCTATACAAAAATTATATCAATAAAACAGAAATTTCTATGGCAACATAATATCAATTTTTCTGAAAAATTGTAGGATATAGTTTGAAACGACTATAATTTAAAGTGAAAATTATTTTACGTTCATTCTAAAGCAAATTTATAACGTTCACCGGTAGAGGCGCTTATTTGCGTACCTCTCACCATAATGAACGTAATCTTACTATCACATCCAAAGTTTTACAACAAGGTTACAGATTTCATAAATTGATAAACACATTTAAGACGTTTTATAGAAGATATGAAGATTTGATTTCAAAATATCATGCGACTCGCAAACATCTTATTAGTCCGGCTATCCCGAGTGTCTATCGATGTCCATGTTTGTCTTGTCCTCTTATTGTTTTTCTTGTGCAGATCCCTGGTGTATCGTTACATGTGATTGTGCTTTTCGGCCATTGTAGTTTCCTGTAAATTATATTGGTTTATACTAGAACATCATCTTAAACAAAGTACATTAACAATGATCATAACATGATGCGTGAATGTGAAAATTAAATGAAGGGTCGAGATTTTCCAAGATTACAGTACTTTTTACACACGAATTTACACTGTTGACCACTGACCAGCATTATATCTGGCCTGTTGACACCCCGTAGCAGTTTCTACGAACAAACTCAAAGACTGAAGTACAATTCTTCTAATTTATTTCGTTTTTTTTTTTTTTTTTTTTTTTT
>MJUU01047677.1:35645-46750 GCA_002080025.1 Modiolus philippinarum | reverse complement strand
TCCGGAAGGCATCTCGCACAGTCGCACCTTTCTTATCTTTGAGTGGCACCAGCCAGCCATACTTGGAGAAGACGTCGATGATGCTCAAGAGGTATTTGAAGCCTCGATTATCCGGAGAAGGCGCTCATGTCTACGAGATCGGCTGCCCAGGTCTCGTCCACTCCACCCACCACCACGCGCCTCTTCTCGAATTTGCGTCTGACTGGCTTATGCAGCTCTTCGGCTGGATCATCCGACCAGCGTACTTTTTTTTTCATGCCCAGCCCAAATCGAGCCTTGGTGCCAATGATGGGTCTGACGATACTTCGATCCATGTGCTCGCGGACCGTGGGCTGCTGAATGCCATCCAACTCCTTGAGCATGGTCTTATCGCAGATGGAATTTCGGGCGGTCGTATCCTGATGCTGAGCATAGCAGAGATCGTGATGATAGGAGGCCTTATCCACGCGATTGATGGGCATCGACCAAGGTTTGGGGGTGCCATCTGCCTTCAGACGCTTATGAAGCTTGGTGCCGGGGCCGGTGAAATTATGCCCTGGTAAATGCATCTCCACGGGCATGCGATTGAGCATCTTATTCCAGAGCCCGGCGCCCGACGCAGCGATGAATTGGGATTTCTGGGAGCCGCAGACGACGCAGGTTCCGACCTTCCGCAGCCTCTCGTTGCTTGCCACCACTTCGCGAGCCCCTAGCGTATCGGTGGGCTTTCGACATTTCAAGCAGAACATTACCACTTTATATAGATAAATGGACGTTGAAGACCTTACGTACGATGAGCCTACCGCCGGTAGGCATAATCACTTTCTCCTCCCGCAGCGATCCATCCGAGGTCTGATCATCGGAAAATCGGAGTGCGGTAAGACGACGCTGCTAAATAACCTCCTCTTGCGCGACGGATGGCTCGACTACGATTGACTCTACGTCTTCGGAAAATCGCTCCATCAGCCCATTTATCAGCTGCTGCAGCGGGCGCTGGGGAAAGGATATTTGAAAGACGATATCCGCGAGCTTCTTTCCATCAAGGATCGCTATCCGCACTCCTTGATCGACGTGGTGGATGCAATGAAGCCCCACCTAAACCAAGTGGTATCGAGCCCTTCTTCTTCGAGCAGGCGACCGACGTGCCCGACCCACGCGACCTCGACCCCTCTCGCAAGAATCTCATGGTCTTCGACGACTCTATGCTCAGCAAGCAGAGCAAGTGTGAAGACTACTACGTGCGTGGGCGTCATAATAACGTCGATTGCTTCTATCTCTGCCAAAATTACTTCAAGCTCCCTAGGCAATCGATCCGGGAGAATGCCAACTTCATCTTACTCTTCGAGCAGGATGCTAAGAATCGCGATCATATCCAACGGGACCATTGCAGCGATCTCACCCCGGCTCAGTTCGATATCCTATGCAATCGCTCTTGGACCAAGCCTCACGGATTCATGACCATCGATCTCACGAGCCCCAAGACGAATGGAAAGTATCGATGCAATCTGGATGAGTTCTATCGAGTATAAGATGAAGAATGATGCAGGAATTTTTCCTCATAGGGACTTGGATCGGGAGAATGCCCCCAAGCCCCCACCCCCTAAATGCAAGCACCACTGGGAGAGAGTGCTTATTAACGATGAGATCCTAGGATATGACTGCAGCAGATGTGGTGCCGAAAGGTATGCTCACCACATCGATGACCAGGATTTCGATGGAAGGTCCTATAATTCCCATCCCGCCGACGGCCGTCGCTCGGACCCCAGTGCTGCATCAAGACGGTTCGAGGCCATCAATGCACGTACCATTCCATATTGCCAAGCGATAAATTCAAGAGGCATTCGAGGCTATTTCCTAAGGCGAGCTGCCGGTGTGGAGCTCCGATAGCTCGCGGTAAGGCTTTGGACCGTATCCGCCAAGAGATTATTACCATGCCCAAATTCGCCACCCTCTGGTCGGGCATAAAAGTCCGGATGGTAAGGGAGTACGATCATAATATCGCGCATAGGATGGAAGTCTTCTGCTCCCCCAAATGCATCGACGCCTCATAGCGTTCGATCCATCGCCTCTCAACGCCCCATAGCGTTCGTTCCAGTGCCCTATAGCGTTGAATCCATCGCCTTCCAACGCCCTATAGCGTTCGTTCCATCGCCTTTCAACGCCCTATAGCGTTCGTTCCAACGCCCCATAGCGTTCAATCCATCGCCCCCAACGCCTAGGGGCGTTCGTTCCAACGCTTAGGGGCGTTCGTTCCATCGCCTAGGGGCGTTCGTGATGCTATAAATAAAATGACGTTCATCAAGATCACCGATCCTAAGCAGCGTTAGGCGCTTACTAGGGACCTGCAGGAGACCAAGCGTAATATTCAGGCTAGTGATATGCAGCATCGCCCGGATAAGATCGGACTCAGTCGCGATCTTTCCAAGATATTCAAGCCCGTCGTCGAGACGCAAAAGGAGACTGCTTCCCAGATCACCAAAAAGATCGATGATCTCACCCTTCCCGCCCCCATGCCTGCCCTTCCTCCTGCTGCAGCCGATTACGTCGACGACGACCCACTACCCATCGGGCAAGCATTGACTACCAATCTCGGTCCGCGAGCCACCCATTACCTTCAGCTCAGTATGACTCCCAAAACCGATCATACCTTTGGATTGCGAGTGGAAGACGGCGCCATCATGATCGGGAGTCTCCCCGTCACTTTCAATGGTGACGATATCATCGTCGATGACGAGCGCTATAGGGGTACTCCAGGTCTATGGGAGCTCATGGTCATGAAGCATCCCGAAGATTTCGAGGTGGACGACCTGAATACCTATGGTGATATCCTACGAGCATCGAATGCCATGTATCAAGGTAATTCTACAGTCTCGCAGACCCCCAAGGCTAGCAAAAGCAAGAAGTGGAAGAAGATCGTCTCGTACCTCTATAAGCAAGATAAGTATGGGAGTGGGGTCCGGACTGTTTTTCTTCCCAAATGCTTCGACCAGTTGCTGGGTCGCCTCGATCTTTGCGCCGCTGCCTATAAGGCTGGGAATAATGGGGTGCGCAACGAAATCGTGGCCATCCTCGACGCCATGAGGAAAGCCAAGCATATCAGTAGGAAGAAGTATGAGACGCTGCATCGAAAGCTCCTCTAAATAAATGCCTTTAGTAGTGAATCACGGATATCGCCGGAGATATGTAGTCGGTGGGCGAGGATTATTCGATACCATCGCCAGTCTGGCCGGACGAGTATTCACCTCTTCTGCTGCGAAGACGTTGGGAAGCAAGGCCGTGAGCGCCGCTTCCAATGCAGCCATCAAGGGATTGGAGAAAGGAGCGACGAAGGCTGTAGACCACGTCGTTCATCGAGTAACCGCAAGAAGCCCAAAAAGCCTCCTGCAACCAAGACCAAGAGGACCCTTCAGCAGCAGGCCCACCTCAATAATCTCATCTCGGATGGTGGCATCGCAACCATCCACGACTTCGTCCAGCGCTATAAATAAATATATGATGGCTGATATGCTTACTATCACCGAAGGACTGACTTTCGACGAAAGCGTCCAGGAGTATGAATTTTTCGAATACTATCCCATCACCGGGGCGCAGCTGAATAGGTCCGGTACCGAGATCCGCCTCAGCATCGAGTCGCAGGATCTCATCCTTCATCCCTCCGAGAGCTACCTCTTGCTGGAAGGGAGGCTCCAGAAGAATGATGGGTCGGCCTATGCCGAAGCCAACCTCATTTCCCTCATCAATAATGCGATGATGTTCCTCTTCAAATCCATCAGCTACAAGCTTTCCGGGCAGACGATCGAGCATTTGAACGATCCAGGGGTTGCCACCACCATGATGGGCCTACTCACGTATCCAGACGATTTCTCCAAGTCCCAGGGCCTCAACCAGTTATGGGTGAATGATACCTCTGCAGAGGCTGCAGCCGAGAATCTGGGATTTGCCGCGCAATCCTCGCTCCAAGCCTGCCAATAAGGGAACCTTCTCCTTCACCATCCCCTTGAAGCATACATGTATCTTCGGCTTTGCCCAGGGCTACGAAAAACTGGTCTATGGATTCAAGCATGAGCTCACTCTCGTCCGCGCCTCGGATAATGACGCCATCTTCCGGGATGCTGCCAATATCAACGACCCTGGTAAGATCGTCCTCAGCAATCTCTCATGGTTCATTCCCCACGTGATGCCTTCCGACGAGCAGAAGCTGAAGCTCTATAAGATCATCGAGAGCAAAGTGAAGCTAGATATCGGATTCCGCATTAGGCAGTGCGATTCGATTGGCGTCCCCGAAAGTCGGGAATTCAACTGGCGCCTTTCCACCCGAAGCAGCCCCGAAAGACCTCGATGGGTGATCGTCGAGTTCCAGACCGATAAGAGTAACGATCAAGAAGCCAACTCTGCCATCTTCGACGACCATTGTCGCGTGAATGATATCTGGGTCACTGAATTCTCAGAGATATTCTGCTGTGGGTCATCGTGCCTCTTTCACGAATCAGAAGGTCTCCAGGCTGTATAAGGAAGCTGCCGATTTCCGTGGGAAATTCTTCAACATGGATCATTTGGTGAGCAATCCAGGCATCACTCCTGCCGACTTTACGGATCTCCATCCCCTCTTCGTATTCGACGTCTCCCAGCAGAGCGAGCGCCTCAAGAATTCGACGATTGACGCCTATATCAAGGTCAGATTCGATCAGAACGTTGCTGCCAATACCCAAGCCTACGCCCTGGTCATCTCCGATCGCATCCTCCAATTCGAATCCGATGGCCAGAAGATGAGCGTTGTCTTCTAAAGCTGAGCTCTGCAGTAAATAAATGGACAAAATTCATATTCAACTACTGTTTGCCATCCGACCTGCTGAAATCTTCGCCATCCTGGTGAAAGCCAAAAACCTCTAGAAGCACTACGACGGTCTGGAAGATTGGAAGCAGAGACTGGTATCCGCTTTCTACGTCGCCACCTGTAAATAAATGGACGATTCACTTTTACGGAAAATCGCCACCAATACCGAACCCAAGCATGGGTTCTCCTTCATCGTCTCCGGGGACGATAGTCAGATTTTGACCCGCTTCAACCCACCCCTCCGATTGCGCAAAGAGAAATCTTACGAGATGGCCCTCGTGAATCTGGAGACGTACTACTCCATCCCCAATATCCATGCTGGAAATAATTCATTCCGCTACTCCCCAGACAAAGGTGCCCACTGGTTTCCCATCACCTTGAGCACTGGCTCCTATGGCATCGACGATATCAACGACGAGATCCAGCGACAAATGAAGCTCAGCAAGCACAAGGCTAAGATCCTTCTCGATGCCAATGGCGCGACTCTGAGAGCAACGCTCACCCTCGCCAGAAGCTACCAAGTGGATTTCGATGTGCCCAATAGCCTGAATACGGTGCTCGGATTCGATCCCCGAACGTATGACCGACGCACGAATGGATACGTAGAGGGTGAGCATATCGTCGATATCATCAGCATCAATAGCATCCTCGTGAATAGTGATATCATCCAAGGCAGCTACGTCAACGGTACCCAGCAGTACACCATCTATAGTTTCTTTCCCGGGATCGATCCAGGCGTGAAGATCATCCAGACCCCTAAGAATCTGATCTACTTACCCGTGACCCTGAAGACCATCAATCAGATGCAAACCTACCTTACCGATTAAGACGGTCGCCCCATCGATCTGCGAGGAGAGAATCTCACCATCCGCTTTCATCTGCGTGAGGTATAAATAAATGGATTATCAAGAGTATGGTCTCAACTTGACGAAGGGTCAGGCAGAGAAGATCCAGCGTGCAGCAAAGAAGGGTTGCCCTGTGAGCGTCCGATTGTCGCATGCCAACCTGGTGAGCAAAAGATGTTCCTCACTCAACGACAGATCCAGCGCATCACCGAGCTCTTGCAGAGTGGTAAGGGTGGTTTGGTCTTGGAGATGAGCCCGAGCAGGTGAGGTATAACGTAAAGGAAGGTGGATTTCTCCCCATGCTTGCAAGTCTCGCCTCTGCTGTGCTACCTATGCTAGCCAAAACCGTGCTGCCTGCTTTGGGTGTGGGTGCCTTGAGCGGTTTGGGTAGTGCAGCCATCCAAAAAGCCGTGGGATCCGGATTATATCTCAAGAAGGGTGGGAATGTATGCTGTGTGAAACCCCAGGGTCGTGGTCTGCATCTCAGTCCAAGTACTTTGCCCAATACTTACGGTGATGGATTGTACTTGAAGAGTGGAAGTCGGCTCTACGATGGTAGTGGATTGATCCTTGGCCCCAATAGCCCCTTCAAGAGTATCCTCCTGCTAGGCATGCTTCTCTAGATAAATGGATGAAGTGGATGCCAGTCACATCGAATGCCTGGAAAAGGAGCTCATCTCAGAAATCCAGAGATATGAGCATGCTTTGAAGATCTATAACCGACTGGATAAGGTCGTCTCCTTTGCCCTGGGCGATTGTTCCGTGGGCAGTCTATTGCTGACCAGTGGTACGATGGGGTCTGCTCTGACCGGTGTGGGTGCTGTGGCATCCATTCCCCTTGGCTCCCTCGCCTGCCTATGTGCTACGGGAAATATGGTCCTGTCCTTGATCTCGCGTCGAGTCGCCAAGAAGAAAAAGAAGCATCGAAATACCGTGCGATTAGTCAAAACCTATAGGTCCCAGCTGGCAGATGGAGATCCTACAGTCTGCCTGAAAAATTATTACGATGAGAAGGATCAGTTGCGTCAACCTTCTGTCCCCATTAGTGAAGAATCGAATGCCCATGCGCCATAGGGAGGATTCTTCCATTCGCGCCTCGCTCGGCTACGCCTCGCTCCCCGCTCATTCCCGAACCCTCCAGATAAAAAAAAAATCCCAAATCCGTTTTGGATTGGGAAATTTTGCGTCCTTACCCCTAGCCCTCTAGTATTTTTTTTGTTACTTCCTCACCAGATCGTAGGAGAGGTATTGTCGATTGGATTTCTTGTTCAGCTTGTATCCGGTGCTCCGAACGTAAGCTCCTTGCAAGGGACCCTTTTCTTTGTTGAGCGTGGGGCAGGCCCATACTCTGGTGATTTCTCCTTCTCGATTTTTCAGAGTGAGAATCCTGCTTTTGCCAAACTTGCCTTCCACTTCTACCACCTCCAAGATCTTATAGATCACTCCAGTAGGCAAATCCTTCCATGTGATGGATTCCTGATTCTGATCCTTCATCCCTTCCTGGAAGGCATCTTCGCTGATAAAGTCATCACCCCCATCTTGGGAGATTTCGACGAATCCATTGTGTACGAAAGGCATAATTCTTGTATTTACCCTATGATCAATAGGAATGCTGTCCGTTTGCATTTTGCCCTCGAGGTAGCGATTTTTATGCAGGATTTTGCATGAGTGAGGCAGAATTGTCATTTTCCTACTACGGACTATATTGCAGGAGTGTCATTTTCCTACTACGGACTATATTTTTTATCGTATTAAAGTTGATGGTCAGGGAGTTCATGTAGTTAAGGCTGATTCCTCACACTTTACATATGGTGGTATTCATGTTCCTATCAGGTCTGACTAATTTGTAAGCGTAGTGTTTGGGTCTTCCAGTCACAGACTCTGTAATTGTATTATCTTCATCCATAAGATCTCCTAAGTAGTCTCTTTATTCGGGTTTCCACATTCCAGGTTGAGATGTATGTAAAGGAGATACAATGGCCTAGTGTGAGTTCATGAAAAGAATGGATTTTTAATCTCGAATTCACACTTGGCCATTGTTTCTCTTACTTAAACCATTGTTGAGACATTTATTCAATTAAGAGATAAAAAGGATTATCTAATTACTACATTAATATATATAAAATGTCTTTATGAACGAAAGTTCATACAGTATCAACGAAGAATTATATGGATGAAGTTGTTCGAACAGTTTGCTTTTAAACGATATTTAATATTCAGATAAATTTCAATTGATGTTTGTGTATATTTCAAAATGAGTCGAAATGACATTAAATTCTGTAAAAAAGTCGGTAAATTGTGTTGAGCCTCTAAACCTTATCAAAGAAGAAATCTTAAGTTTTGTCTGTATTATGGCATACTTTCTGTCAAAACATATATATATTTTTAACCTCAGGGTAATACATGCCCTGGAAAGGGAAGTGTAGGGGAAAGGGTTCCGAAGGAGTGATCATCTCGGATTGTTGAAGAAAGTGTCTTTATTCATTTTCTTGAACCTCTTTATCAAACTCGCATTCCTATTTACCTATGTAGATATAACCTTGATCTTCCAAATACCGTTTCTTTTCTATAGTATGCTGATGTAAGTCGCTCATGGTCATGCCGTTGACTAGATTTACGATGGTAGCACTATAATAATGTAAACATCCATGCCAGACTTTTCCATTGAATTCTAACACAAATTTTCCGTTTGCGTTCTCGTAGTATCCACCACTTTGTGGGGTGTAATTTGGTTTTTTTTTCATCCATTTTCTGCTTGCTGTATACGGACTCCTTTCTTTTCCGATAGGTATTTGATTCACTGCATGGCTTTCAATGGATGTTTCTCATAAGGGTGGTATCCATGTGCAAGAATAATACCGATGGTATCGAGCTGCAGACATTTCTGTCTAAAGACCGAATTACAGGCAGACGCTATTGTAATACATTGTTGGAATGGATCGATTCGATTCCTCTCTGTCCGTCAGTAAATGACATCTCTCGAAGCATTTCATGGAATTTAAGACGGGCTGTCCTCAAAATATCAACATCAGATCTGCAGTAACTCAATAGTTCGTCTTGAAAATGGAATGGTTGTTGGTAATTGGCCTTGTGCCAATGATAGAAGGTGTCTCTGTCTTTAGGTTTAATTCTACCGGGCTGATAAAACATCCGGTAGATGCTCAAGTATGGAAGTTCGATTGGTCCGGGGTCTTCGTGTTGTTCGAAATATTCTTTCTTCGGTTCCGGCAATCCAAATATCTTGGGTAGTTCGGCTAAGGCCACCGAATACGACATCCTGGTACTTCGATGAACAAGTTCTTGGTTCCATTGGCCATGATCGTTGATTTGACTACGTGCTGATACAAATATCCTAGTAACGAATCATACCCTTTGAAGTTATTTGCTACAACTGTAGCTCCACTATTGACACCAGAAAATAACCATTTACAAAAGTCTCCAGTTGTGTTGGGTCATGCGAATATTAATTCATTTTTGTGTCGCCTACATCTAGTGCAGGATTGGCACATAGGGAATACTATCCGTCGTCTTCCGTCCGTCTGTATGGTATTTGAAGCATTATCCGCATCTCCTCCTAAACGGCTTGACACTTTTGAACCAAACTTGCAGGAAAGCTTCAGTGTATATTGAAGATGTGCACCATGCATTTTGTTTTTCTTTAATTTTGTTTTTCCAGATTTTACGGTGGTTTTTGGACTTCTTCATTTTAGCTTATTGGAGTCTTGAGGGTACATCTCCATTATCCGCAACTCATCCACAACGCCTTTGTATTTTCCAACCAAATTTGCAGGAATGCCTCAGTATATGTTGAAGATGTGCACCATGTTTTTTTTTCTTTAATTTTGTTTTTATATATTTTACGGTGGTTTTTGGACTTTGTCATTTTAGCTTATTGGAGTCTTGAGGGTACATCTCAACTATCTGCAACTCCTCCTCAACGGCTTTGTATTTTTCAACCAAACTTGCAGGAATGCTTTAGTAAATGTTGAAAATAGGCACTACGCATTTTGTTTTTCTCTATTTTTTTCCCCAGATTTTATGCTATTTTTGGACTTTGTCATTTTAGCTTACTTGAGTCTAGGATATGTCTCAATTATCCACAACTCCTCCTAAACCGCTTTATATTGTTCAACCAATCTTGCAGGAGTATTTCAGTGTATATTGCAAATGTGAACCATGCATTTTGCTTTTATACAGTGCAGGTGACACATGTTTTCCGTTGAACACTCATGCATTTTTTCCACACATTTGACACATACTCTCTTTATCCACGTTTTGATCATACCTATTGAATATACAACACATAAATTAGGCTTGTGTTCTAACGTTCCACACATTGATGTTTAACAATGAGTGCACCTACCGTTGTCGTCGGGTGAATATTCTTTATCACACTGAATCTTATTATCTTGGGTGCATCAAGAAAATGAATTGGTGAATGAAAGGATATGGAGTAAATGCACATGAAACAAAGTCTCTACAAATACACGGTAAAAACGAGCAAAGGAACAAGGCTGCTTTAATTGTTGCTCTTCATCTTGAAGTCATCGTTGGGCTTTCAACAATTGCTATGCGCATACCTCATAGTAAGTTAAAGACAGCCCCTAGCACCGGTTTAAGCGGAGTTCTTTGCTATATGTCGAACAACGCTATATCCATGTTTTGTCTGGTCATAGATGCGGGGTTGTCAACAAACATTACTAGTAATTAAACTGGCAAAGTGCTCTTATAATCACTGTCATCCGTTTCCCGACAAAATCACTAACTTGTCTTAATCTAGTGGGCGATTACAACGTATATACAAACACAGGGCACTCATCATGTCGATTTTAAGAAAACTTGGCATTATAAAATAGTGAGATGTGGGCCTTTGTTTCTTCTGTCCATTGTTGTTAATAACTTAAAGTTATCTCTACATATTTCACATTAGATTTTTCCACAGGTATGACGTTTATTCATCTGTTTATTAACGGTTTGTCCACAGCTCTGGCATTTATTATATGTAGTACACGTTGACGTCATCTGTTGGTGAGGATCAAAACATGTTGATCATTTTCAGTACAAAGTAGTACCGTTGATGAAATGTGGAATCGCCCAAGTCAAACAGTTCCAGAATTTTCTAACTGACTAACAAATACATGTGATTTCCAAGGAACATTATAATGGTATTATTTACCATGTAATTCAGCTGTGAATGAAGTATTTTTGTATTATCATGATAACCATTTTAACATTATTACCAGTATGACCTTTTTCTTTTTATTTATTTATTTATTTATTTTTTTTTTTTTTTTTTTAATTTTTTTTTTTTTGAGCCGTAACTACTACTGTTCTGATTGTCATAACGGATATGAAAAGAAAAACACGTGTGCAACTATGTATGTTATTGCTGAAATAAAATTCAT
This sequence comes from Modiolus philippinarum, assembly GCA_002080025.1. Lineage (NCBI taxonomy): Eukaryota > Metazoa > Mollusca > Bivalvia > Mytilida > Modiolidae > Modiolus > Modiolus philippinarum. The sequence continues at coordinate 35,687 of MJUU01047677.1, read as the reverse complement.
GACCAAACCACCGAAGATGAGTGGATATTTTGTACCGATTAT
>MJUU01047677.1:25260-35394 GCA_002080025.1 Modiolus philippinarum | reverse complement strand
GAATTTTCTAACTGACTAACAAATACATGTGATTTCCAAGGAACATTATAATGGTATTATTTACCATGCAATTCAACTGTGAATGAAGTATTTTTATTTTTGTATTATCATGATAACCATTTTAACATTATTACCAGTATGACCTTTTTCTTTTTATTTTTTTTTTTTTTTTTTTTTTTTTTTTTTTTTTTTTTTTTTTTTTTTTTGAGCCGTAACTACTATTGTTCTGATTGTCATAACGGATATGAAAAGAAAAACACGTGTGCAACAATGTATGTTATTGCTGAAATAAAATTCATGACCAAACCACCGAAGATGAGTGGATATTTTGTACCGATTATGGACGGTATTCTAAAGGATCAGCATGTTTCGATCTTCACCAAATACCCAAGATGTTTGGATTGACCGAACTGAGGAAAGGATATTTCCCACACTTCTTCAACACGAAGACCAATCAAATTAGCATATTTGAGCGTCTACCGGATATCAAGTTTTACCAGCCCGATAGAATGAAACCTAAAGAAAGAGACACCTTCTATCATTGGCTCTAGGTCAATTATCAACAACCATTCCATTTTGAATTGTTTCTAGACCGATGTCATCTACTGACGGACAGAAAAGAATATATCCATTCCAACAATGTATCACATTAGCGAATGGTAATGTGTTGGTAAGGTGAGTTGCAAAGGTAGAACATATGATTCCGAATGTCAACAGTGATGAAAATCATCTTTTTAAACCTGTTAACATCGGAAAATCCAGCAAGGTCTTCGGCTGGCGGTGTTGCCATAGATGACAACAAGGAGGGGTTCAAATCCATCCGAAGACCTTGCTCACATTATCATTCATATTATATAGAGCTGTGTGCAACACTATTATCTATATACCTAATGTATCTTACCTGTTGCAGCCTTATCCTTCTTCTATTTCCTTCCCCCTAATGTTCATCGTGTACTATGTTATAACTCTAGATTTCCTACGAGGAGGAATGACCCGGTTACCGAAAGCTATATTTTTAAATAGCCTAGGTGGCCGAGTAGTCTAGAGCGCTGGACATAGTGCAGGCGGTGTTGCCATAGAGGAGGAATGACCCGGTTACCGAAAGTTATATTTTTATATAGTCTAGGTGGCCGAGTGGTCTAGAGCGCTGGACATAGAGTAGGCGGTGTTGCCATAGATGGCAACAAGCAGGGGTTCAAATCCAGCCGAAGATTTCTGGATTTTCCGATGTTAACAGGTTTAAAAAGATGATTTTCATCACTGTTGACATTCGGGATCATATGTTCTACCTTTGCAGCTCACCTTACCGACATATTATAATTCATATTATATAGAGCTGTGTGCAACACTATTATCTCTATCACAATAGCGCCTGTCTGTAATTTGGTCTTTAGGCAGAACTTTCTCCAGCCCAATACAATCCGTATTATTCCTGTGCACGGTTACCGCCCTTATGAGAGTCGTGCAGTGGATCAAATACCTATCGGAAAAGGAAGGAGTCGGTAAACAGCAAGCAGAAAATGGATGTGATAAACAAATTGGATCCTACAAAGGGGATGGATACTACGCGAACACAAACGGAAAATATGTCTTAGAATTCAGTGGAAATTTCTCGCATGGATGTTTACACTGTTTTAGTGCTACCACAGTAACTCCAGTCAAATGCATGACCATGAGCGACCTACATCAACATACTATGGAAAAGAAACGGTATTTGGAAGACCAGGGTTTATAGGTAAATGGTATCGCGAGTTTGATCAAGAAGTTCAAGACAATGGTGAATTAAGACACTTTCTTCAACAATCCGAGATTATCACTCCTTTGGAACCCATAGAGATGCATTTTTGTATGGTGGAAAAACGGAAGTCTTAACGTTGTGCAAAGATACGTCGAATGGTGGATCCATTGATTATTACGATGTGACGTTGTTATATCTTTACATTAATAAAACTGGTAAAAATTTATTGGACATCCACACATTAATACTGAAAACTTCACTGATATTCAACATTACGAAGGATTGATCGAATGCCAAGTAAATCCAACCAGAGGACTGTCCATTCCAGTTTTTCCAGCGAATATCAACAACAAGTTAAAATTTACGTTATGCAAAACCTGTGAGGAATCGAATCAACAAACACCGTGTGAATATTCCGATGATCAACGAGCACTGACTGAACGTGGGTGACGGACGAAGTGAAAAGGCTGTGGAAAAAGGATATATAATTCGACAGATCTATGAAGTGTGGCACTTTTAGACAGATCAATATAACCATATTTCAAAAACTGGTGAACTTTTCAAGAAATATATCAACACTTTCCTTAAAATGAAACAGGAATCTTCTTAATAGCCTGAGTAATGTGACACCGAATAATACGAGTTGAAGTATATTCGAAACAACCATGAAAAGGAGGGCATACTCCTAGACTATAATAACATCAAGAAAAATCCTTAGATCATTAGCTAAACTCATGTTAAATAGCTTTTGGGGAAAACTGGGACAAAGAAGCAACTTACCCCAAATCAAATATGTGTGTGAACCTATGGACTATTTCGATATGTTTACCAGTGACTAAATTATCGTCCTGAGTGTTCATCCTGTCAATAATGAGATGGTGGAATTTAGATACCAGTATTTAGAAGAGTTCGTGGAAGACTCCTGGCGTACTAATATCAGTGGCCGTTCATGTCATTGGCGCTACATTTTCACGCGTAATACAAGAGTCACGCGTAAAATTTGGTTAAAATGACGCGTAATAAGTAAATAATCACGCGTGAATTGTACATTTTCACGCGTGATTTTTTGTAAATTACGCGTGCTATTATTTAAGCGTAATTATTTTCTGTATCACGCGTGAATCTATTCGTATTACGCGTAATTTGTCTACGATATGACGCGTCATTTCCGAACGCAATTAAACCAATGAAATAGACTGTTACAAATAAGGATGGTCTGTTTGCAAATATGGCTACCTCTGGATGTCAACAAAGTGAGCGAGAGAGATTCCTGCAGCGAGTAAAAGAAATGCGGATTACTGTTGGCGAATCGGCCTATCAGACAGACAGGATGAAGATACCATAACCAGTTTACATCATATGACCTAATTTACGGAGGGTACCCTAGTAACCTAGGTTCGTATAGTGAAAACGGCAATTTGGACCAACTTTGGTAATGTCGCCTGGACCTTTCTAGGGGCTTCGCAAAGTTTGGCCTTACAGGGCAGGTACGTATATGTAATACCTTTCGTTCGAGCTATATCGTATAATCCCTAGACCAGTACGAAAATTCGGAAGCAGTTCCATAGGGTACCCTACATCGCAAAATACCGATTTGGACCAACTTGGCTAGTGTGGGCTGGACCTTGCTAGGAGCTTCGCAAGGTCGGGCCTTATAGGGCAGGTAGGTACATGTAATAGCTTTTATTTGAGCCATAGCGTATGATCCCTAGACCTGTATGAAAATTTTGGGACCTAATTTACGGAGGGTACCCTAGTAACCTAGATTCGTATAGTGAAAGCGACAATTTGGACCAACTTTGGTAATGTCGCCTGGACCTTTCTAGGGGCTTCGCAAAGTTGGGTCTTACAGGGCAGGTAGGTACATGTAATACCTTTTGTTCGAGCTATAACGTATAATCCCTAGACCCGTACGAAAAATTCGGACGCAGTTCCATAGAGGATACCCTACATCGAAAAATACCGATTTATACCAAAGTAGTATATAGGGACAAGGAAACTAATGTGTGTGGTGTTGGAGCGTAGTGGAGCCGGATGTGACGTCACCGAAAGTGATGTAGACCAGAATTGATGTCACTGGAAGTCTCGTTACCGGAACACGAAGTGTTTATATTACCTATGCGCCACCGGAAGTGACCCTATTAGAAGCCCAACTCGATTATTTTAACCGGAAATGTGACTCACCAAGAGTGTTGTATAACCTTAGTATATGGCGCATGCGCGACCGGAAGTGGGAGTGTCCCCATATGTAGACCGGAATTGGTCCTGTTGCAAGCACTATTCAACCATGTTGACCGAAAATGAGTTGTAGTACATGACGCATGCGTGACCGGAAGTAGGTATATTTCTCTTGTAGTTAGCCATTTTGACCGGAGGTCGGAAATTTTCTGATTTATTTCTTGTGTTTTAATTGTATTATACCCTTTTTAATGTTCTTCTTTATATTTTCTTCCTTTATCATTCATTTTCTCCCATGTCCCACCCGTTTTAAATCCTTTAATAGCATTTTACTCCTTTATATCCCCCTTTTCAATGTTGATTTTTGTATTTCTCCTTTCTTCATCCAACTTCTAGACTAATGTCCTTTTGTCTAAACCCTTTTCATCCAATTGTTTGCGTTATTTCCCCTTTTCCGGCAAATTTCTTTCGTGTCGTCTGCTATTTTTAGATTCCATGCCTTTCCCCCTCAACCTATTTTATTTAATTATAATCTTTTCTTTTCATGCAATCCTTAGAGTAATTTCCCCTTTCTCGCCATGATTCTATAGTTTCGTCTGCTATAGACCTTTTCAAATATTGTGGTTATCTTTTTTGAATTTGAACTCTCCCATCAAATGGAGGTACAAACATTCTTCGCTTCCGGTTTCACTTGTACGGTTGGCTAACAATGCACAACTTAAACCCTGAATACATTTTAATTCTAACAAAATTAGTGCAGTGTTACAGTAAACAATGACATGGTAATCTAAATATGAACGGTTTTATGAGCTGTGTTCAGGATGAACAACACTTGCCGCGTTGGGTTGATAACCGGAACTGTTTATGTGTATTTAAAACCATCCGAATGTCGGGCCAAACCATTTTTAAAGGCCTATTGTCATTTCATTATCATTTCCTACGTAATTACATAATTATCTCCCTTTTTCATTCAATTCTTAGGATGATTTCCTATTTCCCCCTTAATTTACATAGTGTCGTCTGCTAGATGTCCCGCAATTTTTAATTCAATTCTTAGAGTGATTTCCCTTTACCGCTTAATTGTTCTTCTACGATTTGCTATTCTTAGATTTCCCGCCAAATTATCTCCCTTTTTCTGTTGCCACGGTAATTCTCTCTTTCATCCCGCCCATTTCCCCCTCCTTTTTAAGTTATAATCAATAATTCAAATAATGAGATGTTCCCTTTATATACCATTTCTCCCTCCTTTTTACGTTATTATCTATAATTTTATATATTGGAGACGTTCCCTTTATATTTCATCTTGTTTGAAATGTTCCTGCCATTTTCCGCCATCTTGAAGTGGAAGTGCGGACGTGAGAGAAGACATTCCTATAAATGACCAAACAAGAATTTTGTACATGCTCAATCCACCTGCACAGAAAAACTAGAAACCGGAAGTCCAGACCTGAGCGAAGACAACCGATACCTTCTAACACGCCCGCGTCTAAAGTATGTATATAGTGTACTATAGCTCAGTATCGTTCTGCCCATTTGAAGGAACAGTCACCATGTTCTCCTTCGACACCTGAGCAAATCAGTTTACTGAGAAGAAGAACCTGTTACGTCACGAGTGTGGGGAAGACTGCCAGGAAGGATGCTCGACATAGGCGTCAGAAGACCAACCAGCAAAAAGGGCGGAAGGCGCAGACCTACAGCTGCATTGTGTGTGGAAGGTGTTCACCAGAGCAGATTCCAGGAAGAGGCATGAAGCGGCCCACAGCTGCAATATCGCACGTGAAGTATGTTACCAATACTTCAACAGACTGGACAGCCTGGAACGTCACCGTGCCCTGTATGAGAGACCGGATGCCAAGGAGACACCATCGATGAAGAGACCAGGTCCCTCTAGTGAAGCAGACAAGGACAGAGTCACCTCCAGCTGCTCAACCTGTGGTGTTGACGGAAGATCCAGAAACGAGGACCCTGTACCTAAGGCATTGGAGGTCCATCTGGACAGAAGAGGCGACTGGTAACGGTCCAGGGTAGGTACAACTTCACTTTGAACCAGTCGTCATATTCAACCTTTGAAGAGTTGATGCGTTACCTGGCCAGCCAGGAGACCACAGCTGTGAAGATGAACCTGTCTTTCGGTTGTATTATGCGTCATTTAGAGACTGGAGAGCAACGCTACTACCAGCCGAGCCACAACAAGACCAGATTTTTTGAGACGCCATATCTTATTAGAAAGGCCGAACATTTGGAGAAGTTATCGAGGAGCTGAGCAGACACATTGTCCGGGAGTATGTGTGGCAACAGAGACCAGATACCAAATGGGAAGTCCACCTGCTGACGAATGTGACATTTTATGCCTATTGGTGCCAGAGTGGTTGTGCCAGACTTCTTCCTGAGGAACCAGTGCTTGGTATGTATGACTGGAGGGCACAATGGGCCATACGAGGATGATCTCTGCTTTTTCAGGTGTTTGGCTGTGCACAGTGGGGGTGCAGTAACCGCAGTCAAGACTAACGCCAAGACGTACTCAAGAGAGTACCTCCAGAACAGACAGATAGCTGATGCAGAGTTTCAGGGTGTATATTTGGACGACTTGGTGGTGTTGGAGCAGTTGTCCCAGGTCAACGTGTTTGTCTACGGCCTTTAGCAGACAGACGAAGGAGATGTTGCAGCTAGATTGGTTCGACGGTCACCCTACAGCTACGAATGTACGATGAACATAAACCTGTACCAGCCGCATTTTAGCTACATTACAGATGTCAAAAAGTAAAGCCACAGCTACCTGTGTTCCAAGTGTGACAATTTTGGACCCCTATTGGACATCTGCATCGTCATGAGAAGACCTGCACTGGAGGTGTGATCTACAAGTTTCATGGAGGAGTGTACCATACCCAGTCTACGATCTTCGAGCAGTTGGAAGACGAGTCCATCTACGCAGCAGCCGAGGACCGGTATTATCCTTACATAGTCACTTATGACATCGAGGTGATGCCGTAGCCTACAGATAGAAGACCTCTGGAGAAAGCGGAATGGACCAACCAACATGTCCTGCTGAGTGCGTCTGTGTGTTCCAACGTGCCTGGATACACGGTACCAATGTGCTTTGTGTCCGAGGGTGATCAGCAATGATGCCTAAAGATTGATGGAGAAGTACAAAGGTCTGTTTCAGGAGATCCAAAGAAAGACTTGGCAGCGGCTTGGATGGGTTGAGTGATGAAGAAAGAGAACGCCAGGAGAAGAAGCACTACCTGAACAAGATACAGCAGAAGTTGGAGTGCCACCTGAAAGAGCTACCAGTGGTCAGATTTAACTCAAGGAAATATGATGTTAATACCATGAAAATAGACTTTTTAGCAGAACTGGTGAAGAGTCAGAAGGTCGACTATGTGGTGAAGCGAAGTAACAACTTTATGTGTGTGAGGACTTAAGTGCTAAGGTTCCTGGATATTTCCATCTACCTAGCTCCTGGGTTTAGATAGTCAGTTTCTGAAAGAGTATGATTGTACGGAGGAAAAGGGATTTTACTGGCAATGAAATGATTGTGAGTTGAACCAGGGAAATACAGATAAAGAAGGCCAGGCGAAGGAACATCGGTACCAGCGAACCCTGCAGAAGATACAGTGCTTAGTGGAGAATGGTTATGGTGTTATACAGATATAGGAATGTGAATGGGAGAAGAGGAAGAAGGAAATCCAGTTGCGGCAGATTTTGTGAAGAACAGACAGAGACCGTGTGATGGGCAGTTCAAGATGTCAAAGCAGTCTGTTTATGAAGCGGTGATGGATGACCTGATCTTTGGTACTGTGGAAAAATCGACTTGGAAGTACCTGACGACCTGAAGGAGAAATTTGGAAAGATGCCTCCCATCTTTAAGAATACAGAAATGACCAGGGAAGATATTGGAGACCACATGAGGACTTATGTTGAGGAGAGATGGATCATGAACCAGAAGAGGAAGTGTCTGATTGGAAGAATGTTTGAGGAGATCCTGATCACACTGTTGCTGAAGTGGTATGTGCAACATGGATTGAAGGTGACGAAGATTCATCAAGTGTTGGAGTTTACCCAAGCCAGATATTTCCAGAAGTTTGCTGACCAAGTCAGTGATACCATAAGAGCGGGAGATGAGGATCCCAACAAGAAGATTGTAGCTGAGACGATGAAATTGGAAGGCAACTCGTTCTATGGAAAGACGGTGACAAACAATGAGCGCCATACTGTTGTGCTGTCTTGACACGCTAGAGAGTCGACATCTGGTGGATCCATCCTTCCGGAGACGATAATACGTTCGAGTTTGAGATGAGCAAGAGGACCATCCATTTGGACCTTCTCCTGTAGATTGAATTCTTTCTATACCAGTACGGGAAGCTGAGAATGCTGGAGTCTTATTGCGACTAACTGGATGTATTTGGACAAACTTAAGTGCTAAAGTTCCTGGATATTCCCATCTACCTAGCTCCTGGGTTTAGATACAGTCAGTTTCTGAAAGCGTATGATTGTACGGAGGAAAGGGGATTTTTCCCTTATGAGTGGATGACGTCCAGGAGAAACTGGAGATGAACCAGCTGCCAGCCCACGATGCCTTCTTTAGCATTTTAAGGGACAGTGACATTACAGCTGTGCCATAAAGTGTGGTAAGACCAGCAGATGACCAGCATGAGGGAGTTCCAAGGAAAAATATATGGATGTATTACTCACGAAGAATTCTGGTAATGGTTCCAACAGAGGCTTCAGAACAGTGGACAATCACGTACTTGCAAGAAAAGAATGGTTTCTCCTACTTGTATCCGAAGACATGTGTGTTGGCTGATTGAGTGTCTACAGCACCGCTGGAGATTTAAATTTGGAAGAGGTTTACCGACTGTTGTATTTAAACGTGGGGAGACTTATCATTCAATGCATTAACAGCCCACTTTGAACAAAAGTCGGCTGTTTCCTAATTACAAAATATGAAAAAAAAAATAAAAATTAAAAAAGAAAAAAAAAGAAAAAAAGAAAAAAAAAGTGAATGCAGCCTATCCTTCGGGATGGCTGATCACAAGCCCGGATAAATGCAAAGTGGCTTTTGAGAAAAGAGTTGAAGTTTGTACACAGGAAGAAGATGGTTCCAGAACATGCAGAACAATGGTGAAAGAAGATAGTTCCAGAACAATGGAGAAAGGAGATGATGGCTCCAGAACAACAGAAGAAGATGATTAGAATTACAGTAATAGTTAAAGAAGATAATAAATATATATAGTTAGAGTTCCTGAAATAAGTTCAAAGATTGGATATCTCGAACTTTAACATAAAAAGAGTTTAAGATAATACACAAAAAGGACAAAATTTGTTTTGAAAAGGACCATGCATTTCTCTTTTGTTTCACCATATCTTCTTTTACCATCAACTTCTTTCATCAGTAACTGTTCTTCACTAACCATTGTTCTGGAACACTAACCATTGACTTCTTTCGCCATTCTGGAACTCTGACCATTGTTCTGAAACCATCGTCTTCTTGTGTATTATCTTAAACTCTTCTTATGTCTCAAATTCGAGATACCCAATCGGTTGGTTCCAGTACCAGAACTCTTCGTGAGTAATACATCCGTATACCTTTCCTTGGTCGCCTGGTTTGTCCTCCTATTGATTCCCTTGCAGCTGAACTTATCATCTTTTCCGAAGCAGTAGAACGTCTTGCTGCAAAAGGCGATGATACCATCTCCACTATACTCTTCCTTGAACAAGCCTGCAGCCCTCTTGTTATACGCTGCATGCTCTGGATTGTCATATCTAGGAAATCAGTCGGTCTTCTCCATTTCATACCGCTGTTTCATCTCTAATTTGATCACATCTTCCAAAGTCGCATAAGATAGAGCCATGTCTGCACTATCGGTGTCCATGGTACAATACTGGAAGTCTCTTTTGTCCACAAATACGTAAAGGAAGTCGTAATAAAAATCCAGCATTCTTAGCTTCCCGTCCTGGTATAAAAAAGAATCCAATCTGCAGGGGAAGGTCCAGATGGATGGTCTTCTTACTTATCTCCAACTCGAACGCTGTCTCGTCCAGCTGATTGCATCTCCGGAAGGATGGGTCCACAAGATGTCGACTCTCTAGCGTGTCTTGGCAAAACAGCACATCAGTATGGCGTTCATTGTAGGTCACCATCTTTCCATAGGATGAGTTGCCTTCTAATTTCATCGTCTCAGCTACAATCTTCTTCTTGTTGGGATCCGCATCTCCGG
>MJUU01047677.1:0-23109 GCA_002080025.1 Modiolus philippinarum | reverse complement strand
TTTTTTTTTTTTGGGGGGGGGGGGGGGTAATATGTTTGCAATTCATGAGAGTTTAGTTATTCTAACATGTTCATAAGTATACTTTCTAATAGCTTAGATTTAGTGAAACAATATTTTGTCAACATTTTTTCGTTAGATACCAAATTTGTGAAATTTTTACATCTCTAAGTCAAATTAGCAATAATTCTGAAAAACGGAAAATTCCCATTTTTCATAAAATTTCGAGCAGAAGGGCCAAAAAAGGCCCCTTAAAAAGTTGGAATCTACTTAAATGGGCTTCTGCATGTCAGCTTTAGTGAAATATACACAATAATTTGCATTAGACATTATCTTTTTATCATTTAGAGCCTGAATATTTTAAATTTTCTCTTAATATTAAGGGGAGGGGTGCTAATTTTGGCATTTCTGATCCCACAATAAGTCTGACTCTACAATTTTTTCACGTAATTTGTTGCATACATATCATAAATCATTATTGCTTTGGCAATTATTAGATATATATTCAAATTTATACGATCCAGAAGTAAGAAAGACGAAATTGTGAAAATATCTTAAATTCCGAAAATTTCCATTTTTCAAAAATTTTACATCTAAAATCAAAATTTTAAGGACTTTAATGGTCTTATTTTTCAACATTGTATCACAGATGATAAATTAGGCATAACAACTAGATCAGTTGATGAGATTTATTTATCTGAAAGAATTGAAAGCTTAAAAATCGCCATTTTCGCTATTTTTAGCAGGGGGAGGGGTATATTTTTTGCACCCCCAGATCATAAAAATTGCTTAATATGTCCAAACTTGTGTTCATTGTAAAGTATATTAAATAAGCTTTAATTTGGTACCAAATCTCAGTTCATCTTACTTATCTACATAAAAATTATGGAGCTTAAAAGATGAAATTAAGATTAAAACTAAAATACAAGAATTTTGTGTGGTGTACTAAAAAAGTGGCCCTATACTGTCTATGCGTGCAGGTTATATTCGTGTTAACATGTTTTATTTTGAGAGGGGATATAAAAGGACTGAAAAAAAATCGGTCTGGATCATAAGTGGAGGGTGCTTGGAAAGTGATTTCAGCACATGGCTTCGTCACCTTCAATCCATGTTGCACATACCAATTCAGCAACGGTGTGGTGATCAGGATCTCCCCAAACATTCTACCTATCAGACACTTCCTCTTCTGGTTCATGAACCCTCTCTTCTTAGCATACGTCCTCAAGTGGTCTCCAATATTTTTACTGGACACTTCTGTATTCTTGAAGATGGGAGGCATCTCTAAAAACTTCTCCTTCTGGTCGTCAAGTACTTCTAAGGCGACTTCCACAGCACCGAAGATCCGGTCATCCATCATCGCTTCATAAACAGACTGCTCTGATATCTTGAAATGCCCATCCTTCTTCTGTCCTTCGCAAAATCTGCCACAACCGGATTTCCTTCTTCCTCTTCTCCCATTCACATATCTGTGTAACACCATAACAATTCTCCACCAAGTACTGTATCTTCTGCTGGGTTCGATGGTACCGATGTTCCTTCGTCTAGCCTTCTTCATCTGTCTTCCCTTGCTTCAACTCATAATCATGTCCGTGCCAGTAACATCCCTCCAACTCGTAACCATGTTGATCTCCTTCACATAACCATCCACGGACAATTTTCTCATCCCATCCCATCATTTTCTCTTTGTCGTTGCCCTGGTGTCTAATGTGGTAACCAGTCTGATGAGCCTCTCATTCCAAACAGTCGATGGCCATCCTCTCGTATCTTCTAAGAGTTCCTCTCCGGAACCCAGTCTAGCTCTTCCGATGCTAAAAAGTGTCCAATTGGCATCTCCTTCATAATACACGACAGGTACAGGGGGTGGATCGTATCCGATAATCTTCTTGCAGTTCTTGGACTTCTCGTACTCTGTCAGTCTAATGGTGGTGACATCTTTCTCGTGGTATCTGTGAAACACGATGCTGGGTCCTCCTACGATGTTGCTCTTAAACAGCTGGTACAAGTCTTTGTTCTTTTTGTCAGGCAAGGTGAAGTCGCTCTCCAAGTCCTGGAACATATACTTTAACGTCAGCCCTGGTACGCCGACTCCATCCTTAAAGATATCCACGTTCTGGTTGTAGTACTACTGGTTAAGCTCGATGGCTTCCAACATAAGCTCTACATCTTTATTGTTGTATCAAACCAGGAACTACCCTATGCTGGTCATCTGCTGGTCTTACCACACTTTATGGCACAGCTGGTACTCTTCTTCTGTAATATTACTGTTCTTCAAACTGCTGAAGAAGGCATCGTGGGCTAGCATCTTCAGTTTCTCCAAGGACGTCATCCATCCATAAGAGAAAACCCCTTTTCCTCCGTACAACCGTACGCTTTCAGGAACTGACTGTAGCTAAATCCAGGAGCCAGGAAGATTGTATTATCCAGGAACTTTAGCACTTCAGTCTTCACACATGTAAATTTGTTACTTCTCTTCATCTCTAAGTTGATCCTCTGACTCTTCACCAGTTATGCAAAAAGTCTATTTTCATGGCATTAATATGAAAAAGAAAGGAAATGGGGTAAATGTCAAGGAGACAACATCCCATATCTAGTTAAAGCGACCAAAAACAAAACATCTAGGGGTCACCATATGGTCTTTAACACAATGAGGAACCTCACACCATATAGTAAGCCCTAAATGGCCCGAAAAGGTAAAAAAGTGAATAAATCAATGGAAACAGACCACATCCAATAACCCAAATATCAAGAAACTAAAATTTTATAAGAAGACAAGGACAAGCCAATGACCAACATATTCCTGACTTGGGACAGGCGCAAAAATTGCGGTGGGGTTAAACTCGTTTTCTTGGATCCAAACCCTCCCCCCATGTGTGGTGAATGGCTAAAAATAAATACACAAAAAGACTCGCAGTAAAAATCAAATTAGAAAAAAAGTCCAACTTATCAAGACGAGTACCCTTACAATGAAGTACATAAAACATGAAGACAATACATACAGGTACTGTCCGGACAAATGCTCGCAGTTACTGACAGCTAGCTAAGCTAATTTCCGTTGACTGAAATAAAGCCTTCTTACATATGAAATTTCAATTGAAATACTTCTAAATAGATTTGGTATAACAACATCATCAATTATGAAAGAAGAACATGATATTGTGCAATGCCAAATACTGCAAATATGAAAAATTGTTTAAATTTAGTCATGGTGTAAAGCATTTAGGAGATGAACAATATTTTTGCCAACAAAAACCAGAAGTAAAGATTTAACAACAATGCTGTATTTATATCCTTTATGAATAAGTTTGTTCAACGGATTAATAAGTTTGGAAGGACAATTTTTGAATTTATGCGCTTTGTAAATGATATTTCAATAGAAGTTTGGATGTGAAATGCCCTGATGTATAAGAGCCCTGCATGTAGAACCAAATTTTCTTAATAAGTCAATGTATCTATAATAAAATTTAGAGAATGTTTTTTTTATCAATTTATGATATCTAAACCCTTGATGCAGAAGTTTTTCAGTGAGACAAAGAGTTCGGTCGTTGAAGTCAGAAACATTACTACATACTCGTGCATATCGAACAAGTTGTGAAATGTAGACCCCGTAAGAAGGGGCAATCGGAACATCGCCGTCGAGATGGGGGAAATTGACTATAGGGAATGAGAAATCATCTCTTTTATCATAAACCTTAGTGTTTTACTTTCCTTGATTTATTGATATATCAAGATCAAGAAAAGGAGTATAATCACTACTGCTATTGGATTTATTTAAAGTAAGTTCTGCAGGATAAATTTTATCTGTAAATTTAGAAAATTCAGGATTATTTAAAGCCAAAATATCGTCCAAATATCTATATGTATTGTTAAATTTATCCACTAAATGCTGTTTAGAAGGGTCTTTTTGAATTTTTGCCATGAATTGTGACTGGTAGCAATAAAGAAATAAATCTGCTATGAGAGGTGCACAGTTGGTACCCATAGGAATACCTATTTTTTGCTGATAGACTGTATCACCGAAACGAACAAAAATATTATCAAGAAGAAAATTTAATGCTTTTATCATATCCTGACAAGTCCAGTTGGTATATTTGTCATGTTTGTCGTCACCGAAAAACGATTTAAATGTATTGCAACAAATGTACGTACATCCTGATTTTTTTGAAGGACCATTTGATCAAATACGAAAATTTCTCTTATTGATGAGTGTATGCGGTAATGTAGTATGGAGGTTAGAAAAATCATAGCTATCGACGGAGGTGTATGCTTCATTAACAGATCGAAGTCTTTCCAAAACTTCTACCGAATTTTTAACACTCCAAAAGTAGTTAATTCCACTGTATTCATAACATTTGTTGCTAAAGTTGATGACGAGATTTTTTATGGTAGTAAGTGCACTAGTCAATAACACAGAAATATGTGTAGTTGAACATTTACTTGATGCCGAAATAAAACGAAATTTGAAAGGATTTTTTGTGTAGTTTAGGAAGCCAATACATAGTAGGAATGCTTTTATAATTAGAAGTTGCTTTAAGTTCAGCTGTAACATCATATTTCCCCGAGTTAAATTCGACCACTGTTAGCTCTTTGAGGTGGCGCTCCAACTTCTGCTGTATTCTGCACAGGTATTTCTCTTTCTTCATCACTCAACCCATCCAAGTTGCTGTCGAGTCTTTCCTGGATCTTCTCGAACACACCTTCGTACATCTGCATCAATCTTCGGTAGGCATTATAGCTGATGTCTGTCAGGTAGCTCAAACAGGACTCAACCGTCTTCTTTAAATTCCCCTCGGACACAAAGCACACTGGTACCGTCTACCCAGGCACGCTGGAACACACAGACACTCTCAGCAGGACATGTTGGTTGGTCCGTTTCACTTTCTCCAAAGGTCTTCTATTTGTACAGCATCACCTCGACGTCATAAGTGGCTCTGTAAGGATAATACCGGTCCTCCGCTACTACGTAGATGGATTCGTCTTCCAACTGCCCGAAAAACGTATACTGGGTATGATACACACCTCCAGGAAACTTGCATATCACATCTCCAGTGCAGCTCATCTCACGACGATGCAGATGTGCAATATGGGTCCATAAATGATCACACGTGGAACACAGGTAGCTGCTGCTGTACTTTTCCACATCTGTCATGTAGCTAAAATGTTGCTGGTACAGGTTCAGGTTCATCGTACTTTCGTAGCTGTATGGGGCCATCGTACCAATCTAGCTGCAACATCTCCCTCTTCTGTCTGTTTAAGGTCGTAGACAAACACGTTGACCTCAAACAACTGCTCCAACACCACCAAGTCGTCCAAACACACAACGTGGAACTCTGCAGCAGCCATCTGTCTGTTCTGGAGGTACTCTCTGTACTACGTCTTGGCTGGCTGACTGCGGTTACTGCAACCCCTCTGTGCACAGCCAAACACCTGAAAATCAGTGATCATCCTCGTACAGCCCATTTGGGCCCTCCAGTCATACATACCAAGCACTGGTTCCTCAGGAAGAAGTCTGGCACAACCACTCTGGCACCAATACGATGCTGGATCAGCTTATTGACATCAAATGTCACATTTGTTAGCAGATGGACTACCCATTTGGTATTTGATCTCTGTTGCCGCACATACTCCAGGACATCGTGTCTGCTTAGCTCCTCGATGAACTTCTCCAAATCTTCGGCCGTCCTAATCAGATGTGGCGTCTTCAAAAAAATCCTAGCGTTATTCTGGTAAAAGTGGTAGTAGCGTAGCTCTCCAGTCTCTACATGACGCAAAATAAAACCAAAAGACAGGTTTATCTTCACAGGTATGGTCTGCTTGCTAGCCAGGTACTGCACCATTTCTTGGCTAACGTGGGATTCAAGGTTGAATCTGACAACTGGTTCAGAGTGAAGTTGTACCAGTCCTGGACACGGTTACCGGTCGCCTTTTCTGTCCAGATGGACCTCCAATGCTTCAGGTACAGGGTCCTCGTCTCTGGATCTTCCTGCAACACACACGTGGTGGTGACTCTGTCCTTCTATACTTCACTACAGATCCAAGCACAGGTACAACTGGTTTCTTAATGGGTAGTCTCTCACGGTGACGTGCCAGGCTATCCAGTCTGTTGAATTATTAGCCACATACTAATACTTCACACGTAATGTTGTAGATGTGGGCCGCTTCATGCCTCTTCCTGGACTCTGCTCTGGTTAACATCTGGTCACACACACGGCAGCTGTAGACCTTCGCCTTCTGTCCTTCTTGCTTGTGGGTCTCCTGGTGCCTATCTCGGGCCTTTTTACTGGCAAAGTCATTTCCACACTCGTCACAGGAACACGCATCTTGGTCCGCTAGGTGGCTTTTCATATGAATATATATGTATATATACTTTGTACGAGGACGTGATAGAAGACACCGGGTGTCTTCGCTCAGGTCTGCACTTCCGGATTCGAATTTTTCTACGCAGGTACAAAATTCTTGGTCAATTCGATGGGTGCCTTCTCTCACGTCCGCACTTCCAATTCAAATGGTGAAAAAATGTCGGAAACATCTAAAAAAGGATGAATATTAAGGAAACGTCTCAAACATATAAATTATAGATAATAACGTAAAAAAGAGGGGTAAATGGGTGAGATGAAAAAGAAAATTACCATGGCAATAGAAAAAGGGAGATAATTTAGTTGGAAGTCTCAGAATAGCAGACCATAGGAGAAAATTAGGCGGAAAAGGGCAAATCACTCTACGAATTGGATAAAAAATGGCCGGACATCTAAAAATTGCAGATGCCATTATTGAAATTAAGAAGAAAGGGGAAATCACCCTAAGAATTCGATGAGGAAGGGAGATAATCATGTTATTAATGATATGACAATAGCAGACGACATTATAGAATTATGGCGGGAAAGGGGAAAGGGGAAACTACTCTAGGGTCCTTAACTCGGTTGCGCATACGCAACACAATCACTTCGTGTTCCGCTCACGTAACTTCCGCTGCCGGTCACCTGACTTCCGCTGACAACACTTCTGGTGTACGTCATTTCCGGCTCGAACACGATCCACCGCCACAAATATGAGATTGGTCGTCCCTATATAATACTTTGGTCCAAATAAGTATTTTCCGATGTAGAGTACCCTCTATTGACTGCGTCAGAATTTTTCGTACGGGTCTAGGGATTATACGCTATAACTTGAACAAAAGCTATTACATGTACCTACCTGCCCTATAAGCCCCGACTTTGCGAAGCTCCTAGCAAGGTGCAGCTCACATTAGCCAATTTGGTCCAAATCGGTACTTTGCGATGTAGGTTACCCTCTATGGAACTGCGTCCGAATTTTTCGTACGGGTCTAGGGGTTATACGCTCGAACGAAAGGTAGTACATGTACCAACCTGTCCTGTAAGGCCCAACTTCGGAAGCCCCTAGAAAGGTCCAGCCGACATTACAAAAGTTGGTCCAAATTGCCGTTTTCACTATACGAACCTAGGGTACTAGGGAACCCTCCGTAAATTCGGTCCCAAAATTTTCGTACGGGTCTAGGGAACCTACGCTTTGACTCAAATGAAAGCTATTACATTTACCTACCTGCCCTATAAGGCCCGACTTTGCGAAGCTCCTAGCAAGGTCCAGTCCACATTAGCCAAGTTGGTCCAAATCGGTATTTTGCGATGCAGGGTACCCTCTATGGAACTACGTCTGAATTTTTAGTACGGGTCTAGGGATTATATGCTATAGCTCGAACGAAAGGTATAACATGTACCTACTTGCCCTGTAAGGCCCAACTTTGCATAGTCCCTAGAAAGGTCCAGCCGACATTACCAAAGTTGGTCCAAATTGCCGTTTTCACTATACGAACCTAGGGTACTAGGGTACCCTCCGTAAATTAGGTCCCAAAATTTTCGTACGGGTCTAGGGATCATACACTATGGCTCAAATGAAAGCAATTACATGTACCTACCTGCCCTGTAAGGCCCGACTTGGCGAAGCTCCTAGCAAGGTCCAGCCCACATTAGCCAAGTTGGTCCAAATCGGTATTTTGCGATGTAGGGTACCCTCTATGGAACTGCGTCCGAATTTTTCGTACGTGTCTAGAGATTATACGCTATAGCTCGAACGAAAGGTATCACACGTACCTACCTGCCCTGTAAGGTCCGACTTTGCAAAGCTCCTAGAAAGGTCCAGCCCACATTAGCCAAGTTGGTCCAAATCGGTATTTTGCTTATTTGTAACAGTCTATTTCATTTGTTTAATTGCGTTCGGAAATGACACGTCATATCGTAGACAAATTACGCGTAATACGAATAGATTCACGCGTGATACAGCAAATAATTACGCATAAATAATATCACGCGTAATTTACCAAAAAATCACGCGTGAATATTAACTTATTACGCGTCATTTTAACCAAATTTACGCGTGACTTTTGTATTACGCGTGAATATGTAGCGCCAATGACATGAACGGCCACTGATATACTAATGTCGTCATTGCTGCTTACACAACCGCTCAAGCCCGTTTAAAATTGTAAAGTTATTTGGAGAAGTTCGACAGGCGAGCCATATACGCCGATGCCGATTCTATTGTTTATACATCTCAACCTGGAATGTGGAAACCCGAATTAGGAGACTACTTAGAAGATCTTATGGATGAAGTTAATACAATTAAAGAGTTTGTGACTGGAAGACCCAAACACTACGCTTACAAATTAGTCAGACCTGATAGGAACATGAATACCACCATATGTTAAGTGTGAGGAATCAGCCTAAACTATATGAACTCCCTGACAATCAACTTTAATACGATAAAAGATATAGTCACTAATAAAAGAGACGATGTGAAAACTGTTACTGATGATTTTGAAATAATTAGAGATCAGAAAAGACTACTATCCATTCATCAAAGTAAAGATTATAGACTAGTGTTTGACAAAAGAATCACCATGACTGATTATTGTACATTACCTTATGGATATTAAACACTGTAAAGATAGCATGTGGCACTCCGACCTATGCCTATCTAACGACTGAGATAATAAAATGCATATATGTTAATATTCTGTTGTTTATTTCATTGCATATAAAAATCAAGGGTAAACACTCTTAACCAATTAGTTTTCAAAAATAAAACCAAGACACAATTGACAAACAAGAACATAGAACTACCAAGGATAAACAGAAAACAACAGGTTTAAAACACAAATGAATGAGAAGGGTGAGACACACAAAAAGATCAAAGATTTGCAGGCTAAGAACAGAAGACAGCATTCACAAAATCCAGAGCAATTCAGAAAACACAATATAAAACACTATGATTAGGCTAAGAATAAAAATCCGAACAAAAGACAGCAAAGAAATAGAGAATAAATACAGAACAGCTAGAGTTAGGTCACTTGGTTACAGAAACAGCGCAAGGAAAATAGGTAGGGTTAAAGTCAAGGAAAATAGTTAAAGTTATACAAGAGAACACGACATAATGCAGACAGACACTAAATGACTAGGGGAAGGGTGGAAAACCTAGAACAAAAGACAATCGGGAAACACAGAGGAATAGACATGGCTTAGAGAACATGACATATAAAACACAATGACTCGGGCGGATAATGGTTTAGGTTTAGGTTTAGTCATGGTATATCTGAACAAATACAACATTAAGACTTCAACAGAAAAGGTTAGGGTTAGTGTTATGGTTAGATGAGACCAAAGCTAAAGGGGAGATCTATGAAAACATCTTAGGAAGGACAGGACAATAGCTTCACCAATGAGGGCATCTTAAACTTGCTCACTCATCACATTTTCTTATTTGTGTCAGATTTTGGAACTCCTCTGCTTTAATTTCTCCACTTCAATGGCTTTCAGAATTTTGCACACAGAACCTCACTTTTTATTGATATTTATAGCTCAAGTCACCTGAAAAGTTTTCATAAAATCCTAGATATAACTTCCTATCTTTTAGACAGAAAAGTAGTCCTGATAGTAAACTAAGGGAAAATCCAGAGAAATCCATTTCCCGCCATTTTTTTAATGTCGTGTATCTCCGTAAAAAGCACACGGACCAATATATTTCTTTTTACCATTTCATTTCGTCAACAATGGTTGATCAATTAAAATAGGTTTCAAGAAATCCTTGATATAAACAACATCAGGAGTGACCCTCCTCAAACAGAAGAAATGTGAAGCCAAAGGCGAGACACACAGGATGAGGCCAAAAGGTCAATGACACACTGAAGTACATAAGAACCTCGTCAAAAAGATTTCGACAGCAGTTTGACAATTGGTCAAAAAGTCCCTCCCAATCGGAGGGAAAGTCGAAAGACTTTAACACAGGGCCTATGTGTCTAGACGTAATAATATGATTATTTGGAAAAATCACATTTTAGATACTTGAAATATATTCAAGGCTAGTAATTTGGCAGTATTATCAGGGGTTGCTAGATTTCCTCTCTATTTTTCAGTAATTTTATCTATGATGAAATATACACACAGGCTTCATAAAATGGAATATGACATATGTTTGTAATAAGATATTATTAAATTATAATAATTATATCAAATTAATGAAAATATTTATTGCTGGTATTCATCTATTCGATATATACTAGAATCACTTAACATGCAGTCTGAATGCAAATTTAACCAAACTTGTAAAGTTGGTAAAATGTAAACTTTGTGACAGTTTTAAATTGTTCTGGATTAATAAAAGAATGGAAATTCTATCACAGGGCCACAGTAAATTGGAAAATGATTTCAACTTAAAGAAGGATTTTACACATGAGCATTAAAGATTCTCATATTAGAAGGGCGATATGTAAAATGAGAATAAGTGCTCATGATTTAAGAATAGAAAAGGATAAATATAGCAAAATTACGTCGAGAGATCCAATAGAAATGTCGATATTGTTTATCAAATGTTTCAAATGAGGTTGAAGATGAAGAGCATTTTATTGTTAGCTGTCCCACTATCATGAAAGTGCGAAAGGGAAAAACGGTTGACTTGCATTCCCTGCGAAATTGACTTGTGTGTTCCAGATGTATTATGGGAAAATAAACAATCAGTTAGACGAAAAATTTTGCATTTAGGTTAAAAATACAATTTTTTCTAACAGAAATTAGTATTTGACGTTGAAATATATAAGATCATGAGCATTGTTATGATTACAAAATACCTTTATATTAGAACAATTTAAAATTTGATATATTTTAAAGGCATTTTACCTACTTATGATTTTAGGTAATAATTTCATTATTAAATCATTTGTTCTTTTTACACAACATGTCTTTCGCATTTAGCAACCTAGGTACATCGTTGTCAAGCCGCATCATATCGTTACAGCTGAAAATTCCAGTAAAAGCGATAGGGTTCTGTCTTGAGAGCGAAAGTTTACTTACACGAGGGCTACAGTTTTCTTGCATGAAAACTCAAGAGGAGCGATAGTTTACTATGATGAATTTTAATAATAGTGCGATCGGACAAAAAACTTCATATTTCGTTTGCTAATCACCACCAAACGGCTACTTTTATATTTGATTTGTGAAACGAGTACAATAATGTAAATAAATGCTCAATATTGTGCAAACAAAGAGCTTACTGAACGATTGATGCTTAAAAATGTAATTTATATGCTATAGTTTATTGTGTAGTGGGGTAAAGTTGACTCTGATTTATGCTATAGTTGGTTATTGTACTGCCAAAAAAAATCATAATTTACTTGGGTGTTCACAAAACAAATGAAAATGATATCAATGAGAGTAACAGCATTTTAAATGTGGAAAACAAATGCCTATTTTGAAAATATTAAAAGATTCCCAATTTTTGCAATGCAGTTCTACGCTTTACAAATGAAACGTTTTTATTCTTTGAGTTTTAAAATGATGGACCGGACTCATTTTCAAATTTCTCTATTACCGCGAATTTCTACAACTTATAAAATACAAAGAAGTTACAATTATTTTGAATACATAAAAAATGTTTAAACTTTCAAAGTAAAGTCACATAACATGTCAGTCACACAAGGAAAAGTGAGTGTGGTATTAAAAGGTATTCAATAATAAACTAATTGCAATTTAAATTTGCAATTCCAGTTATTGCAAATCTTGTGCAACCAGTTTTGACAGCTACCACATAGGTGTTAATAATTTGAAAAAATTCATGAGACTTACGAAATTCAAATTAGTTAGTTGATAACGAAATACCGAAGTTACTGTTATTTTTCTCTGCATATGCGCAAATATGTCTCATCAGTGCAGATCAATCCAAATCATTTGGAAGTCATTGAACCGAAAAACGTGTAAAAGCTGGAAGAGAACAAATAACCAAAAGGATCTAAATAGAAAAGCCAAAATTGATATGTTAATACACTTTCACACTACTGCAATTTAAAAAGCATAGAAATTTGATAATCCTATAAGAAAATTCATTTTCCCATGAGATTTTACTTTTTTTTTCACTATTTCCAATGGGAATTTGAATTACTAGTATTGCCATGGGAAAAATTTTCCCTTTGAAGTTAAAGAAATCCCATGGCAGTAGTAAAAGTCCTATAAAAATATTTCAAAGTCCATGAGAAATACAAATGTAGTGAAATACCATACGAAACTGTATTTTCCAGTGGATTTTGAAATTCCCATTTTTCTTTTTAATTGATGCTGTGTTAAATCATAACATACAGAGTTAAAAATATGATTTTGTTGAAGCTCTTTGCGATTTATTCAAACTTTGTTCTTGGTCATTCTCAAAAATGGCGGCACAAGATTTGCAATCATTGGAATTGCAAATTTAAATTGGAGTGAGTTAATATTTAAAACTTCTTAATATAAGTTGACAGAATAGTCGAGTCAAAATGAAATCTTGGAACTTACATCATGGAAAAGAATACAACAATGATACACAAAAAAACTGTCGCACATATGCAAGAAAATTTCGCTTTCAGATATCTGAGTACACGAGTTAACTATAACGATGAAGTTCTTGACCACCTTCGTTTGTTTCAGTATATATCTTTTATCCAATGGATTTGATTTGTGCAAAATGACTTAACTGCACGAAATGCTTTGAAGTCTATAATATATAAGATTTGAAACTGTTGATGGTGTTGTTGTTCTTAAAATGGCGTTTAAGTCAACTAACTGACCCGAAGACACTCAATTTGTCGATTTTTATATGTGTGTTGAAAAGAAAAAAACTAAGATACAGAACGTACGTTTAACAAGAAGTATTAAGAAAATGGAAGGCAACAATTATATCTTGAATTATGTAAAAATATCGTTTTAATTGAGAAAAATCCAGATATATCAGCCGACAAAAAATTTAGAATGTAAGTAAAATTTACTGAGAATGCAAGTCAACCGTTTTTCCCATTCGCACTCTCATGATAGTGTGTCCATTGTATAGCAAACAGCGAATTTTACTTTTTGATAAAAAAGATCTTTTTGCAAAAATTTTAAAAATCTAACAAGGAAGTAAATTTTGTTTTGGCTATTCACATGTGAACATTTACCAACTCTGATGATACATTTTGGAATTTTCATTAAAGAATGCTTTGATATAAGAAACATAAGAAACAAATGGAGTCCAAATGAGTAATTTTCTCTTAGTTTTTTTTCTATATGCGATAGTTGAATTATAGGTTATTAATAAGACACAAACATAATGTGTCAGGCTCTGGTCCTGTTCTTAACATTGGTCCATATATTTATTTGTTTGTTCTTATTTATGTTCAATCAAACTGTATGTTGCTATATTATTAATTTGATATCGTTTGAGAAATTTGATTAGTGGAGACATGATCACATGACTCACTATATTTTTAGAGATTGACCAGAAAACAGTATATCAAAAAGTAATATCGCATGTTACTAAAAATAGTAATGTATTTCACATGTTCCTATGAAGGTTTGTAAAAAGAACATTTAATTCATTTTAATGAAGTTTCTAAGAATGTTATATATTATACACATTGTAATTACATTATTGTAAATTAAATTCTAAATATATTAACTTTTTAATTAATTCAATTATATCTTTCATTTAATTTATATTTAGATAGAGAATAAAAATGACCTATTTAGTGTTTCTGTAAATTAATAATAAAGCAATTATAGTCTGTGTGTGAGGTCGATACGATGTTATATCGACCAGCGGGAAATCTAGTGGTATAAAATTATCTCCCTTCTAGAAAAGCTCTTCTGTGTTCAAAACTTTTTCAGAACAAATTAATAGCATGGCGACGAAAATAAACAATCGACAAAATGTCAAGATTTCAAAAGAAATAAACAAATACAATATTTAGTGAAAACGTCATTCAATTCCCACATCTTTACTTCGTAGTTAAAAAGAGATTAAACTTGCCTCCAAGAAGAGGTAATATGCGAATTCCTTACATAATTTACTGTCGTGATGAAAATATTCAACGGAAAGACTGGTCAAAATCAATTGCTATAGGGTGTAAAAATGCATGTACCCAGACAATATTATATGTACAGATAGATTTTTTAACATACTGTACTTATAGGTCAATTTAGTGACGATTCTTGCATAAGAAACGCGGAGTTCCAAAACGCATTCTATGTAACTATGCAAAATTATATCGTCTTGAAACAACGCTATTTTCCTTTTATACCCAAGATCGCAAAGGGTAATCATCAAAACAAGATTTCATTGGTTCAATCAAGGAAAAGGGCGTGCCTTCAGTTAAAGCCCATTCAAAGGCCCCACGTGCTTAGTGAGTAAAAATCGATTTTGTTTGTAAACAAGACGGTTACCAGGTAGAAATGGTCGTTTTATATACATTATTTCGTCGAAACCACTGCAGTCCAAAATTTGCAAATGAATCGATAAATATTTAATTGCAAAGTATATTCNACCAAACTTTACAGGAATGATGTCCTAAAGGTCCTTAACAAAGATTGCTCATTTTGTTCCGATCCCTAAAAAAACATAGCCGCCAGCGCGGAACATAGTTTAACATTGGACCCTATGGGAAAATCAAATTTTCATCTTCTCCTCTGAAAATACTGAAGCAAATTCAACCAAACTTTACAGGAATGCTTAACAAAGATTGCTCATTTGTTCCGATCCGATAAAAAACATGGCCGCTAGCACGGAACCCATAGTTTAACATTGGACCCTAAGGGAAAATCACATTTTCACCTTCTACTCTGAAACGACTGAAGCAAATTCAACCAAACTTTACAGGAATGATGTATGTAAGGTCCTTAACAAAGATTGATCATTTCCTTCCGATCTTACAACAAACATGGGCGCTAGCACGGAACTTAGGTGTAACATTGGACCCTATGGGAAAATCACATTTTCATCTTCTTCTCTGAAATGGCTGAACCAAATTCAACCAAACTTTACAGGAATGATGTACGTAAGGTACTTTACAAAAATTGCTCATTTCATTTTGATCCGACAAAAACCATGGCCTCCAGTGCATAACATAGTTTAACATTGGAGCCTGGTATTAGAAACCATCCTTTTCATCATCTTCTCTGGAACTACTATTCAAGCAAATTTAACTAAATGTATAGAAGGTCCTTTGCAAAAATTACTCATTTCAATAGGATCAGACAAAAAAAATGGGTGCTTATGGAGAACATAGCTAAACATTAGACCCTATTGGTAAAAACATCATTTTTGGTCATGCATGGCATAGAAGCATTTTGTCAGGTGAGCGATACAGGCTCAGTCTCTGAGCCTCTAGTTTCTGTAATGTCAGGGACAAATATTATTTTTTTTACATTTTTTCATATAATCTCATGTTTTAGCAATTCCTTAGTTTGCAACATAATTCTGAACGCTTAAGAATTCCACAGTATGATTCCTATTTTGGTTAATTTTATGAAATTCTTAAAGACCACTTATTTTTGGAATTGTATTTTGCAACTATTTTGCAATGCGTTTCAATTGGAAGAAACATATTCAAATAATTAGATTTTAAAAATATTACATTCGAGGACAATTAGGTAAATTTTCTGATGTTCGAATTCTCACAAGACCACGTATTTTCTCAATTCAGTCCTAGCAACCATACTTTTAGAACTTGTTTCCATTACAGCAAACATTTGCAGTAACTTGAATTCAAAAATATTTGATGCCATTTGTGATAAAATTACTGAAATTATCAAAGACCACTTAGTTTTCGAATTTCAATTAGCAACCATAGATTTGGGTTTGTTTGGGTAAAACAATCATTTCCTAGTACTGGATCAAAACATTTTGAATTCCAATTTTGGCAATTATCCTGAAACTCTTAAAGAATGGTTATATTTTGGAATTCTAAATTACAATCATGTATCCTTGAATTCCTTCCAACAAACATTGACTTTTGAACATTTGATTTCAAAATTTAAAAAAAAAACTTGCACCAAGGTTCTTTAGCAACTGCCTTATGTGTCAAACAATAAGTGCGGTGATCACTCCGCTCGTTTCCGACAGTCATTGGTCTAGTTATGAATTGTGTTGCAAATAGAAATGGCATCCAATCATTTCGAATTGGAACTGTATAGCTCAGAAGAACTCCGAATTTCACCTCAGTCATTTCCGAACATATATAAGCATTTGTTAATTTACTCAGATATCTGATAACTAAACACCAAACTTGCTGCAAATTTAATTTCTGCATAATATGGCCATTTCGACAACTTATGTCTCTTCAAATCAGATAAAATCTTAACATTCGGAAGAACATACTTGTCCATCATGATTTTACAACAAAAAATGTACATGAATAAACACAATATTATACAAAAACACCACCGGGTATTCCAATATAAGTGATGCATGAATATGTCCAAAAAACACCAGTAAGGTCTCAAAAGGGCAGTTGCTTATACTCCTAGGCCGATAATAAAAAGAGTTGAGAGATGCCGGTGTCCATACTAACAGTGAGGTATAAACAATAACCACATAAGAAATAAATATACAAAACACGCCAATTGTAGATGAAAGACGGGTTAACAGTTAAAGTAAGATACAGTGTTATTAACAAACTATTTTAAGAATACATCTGGTGATGCAAGTGGAAAACACATATGATTACATTTCTAAATTTCCATAGCGGGTTCTTCAGGGCAAGTTTTGTAGTTAAACAAAAAGATATTGGAATGGCTTAAGAGTTCAGAATCGCCGCATTAGGGCTTGGGACGAGGTTATGTTTGAAATAGTGACCAAAGAGTTGCAACACGTGTTTTTGAAAATCTGTCAAAATAAATGTTTCTGTCGAAATAGATGTTTTATGTTATAATAAAAATATTGTTATCCCATTGTATCCGCTGGGAACAAACTCAACTCAGTTCGTATGCGCTATAGAATGTGTTGGTCTAGCGTATAGCAGTTACTAAATATCAACTTGAGTGTTCTTTTCTAAGTTACACAGATTTTTTTATCATATATGAAAAACAAGAAAGTATGGTGTTGCATGGTCGTGATTCTAGCTACATTAATTAAGGGAAAATAAAATAAATGTAATTTCTCTTATTATTTTATTAACAATGCCAAAATTTAACCTTAAAATTTTTAGCTCGGTAACTTCAATGTCAAAACTATTGAATTTCATTCAGATCAATAAACTTCGATTTTACAGTCAATATTCCGTCATTAAACAAAGTTGTTTGGATGGATTTTTCTTCAAAGAATGTCCCTTCAAGAATTATCTTAACTAAATATTCCCAATTTCAAGTTTATTTATTTAGATCGAGTGAATTCCCTTTGCTTTTGGGCATTTATCTTTCATATTAAACAACGTGCCGAACAAGTATACCTGAATCCTTAGTTTATTCACATAAAAGAAAATTTCTTTTCTTCAAACAGACAAGGGCCTTTGTATAAATATGCAACAAAAATAATTGACACCAACATTGATCCACTTAAATCTCTCCACCTGTTTTAAAAGTGGGTGACAATAACCGCTTCTTTGTAACAAATTTAAATAACATAATTGAGAGAATATACCCCTATGTGAAAACTCTTACTTAATTTTAAAACGGTACTCCAGGAGTGTTGACGGAATATTACACACTTTTGGGGGATTATTATGAAAATGAAAAGTGACAAATATGACAAGTTTGAAAATTGCTCAAAGCGAAATGGTATAATTTGTGTTATTAATATAAACCAACTGGATACATAATTAGGGGATTAAAAGATCGATATTTATAATCTCCTGTTTATCCGCAATTCTAGATATTTGAAATTGATAAGCTTATTATGGTTCATAGCAAATTAAATACCCCAAGGAATGTGTACTGGATGTTAAATGTATCTTAATGTGCAAGGACTATTTCTTTATTTGTTTTAATGATAACAGAATTTCGACTTTAATGACGGGATTATGTGCTTCATGGTGACAATAGAAATTGAGATTTGTGGTATATGAAAGGGCTTAACTGGACTTCTGAGTGCAATGCCGCAACAGTGTATTGTTTTAAGTGCATATTGACAGGTAGCAAGGTATGTATTTATTTATTTATTTTAATAATATAAATATTGTTTTCATGGGTAAAAATACATACATTGTTTGTTTTTTTTATAGATCAACTAATGAAAGATTTGAATGTTTTTGGTACATTAAAATTAGTACTGTGCTGGGACTGTAATATTAGTCCCAGGTACTGTGCGAATTTCTGTTTTTCTTGAAAGTTAAAATTGTATAGATTTATAATCAATATATATGATTTTGAATCGACATTTTTTTTTTCATTTCGCTGATACATCTTATGTTCAATACGTTACGAAAGGCAATACCTGTTTAAACAATTACAAAATGTATTAAAATTGCACATGTACTTAATTTGATTTTAAATGGCCCTACGAAACAGTGCATGGAGAGATAATATGATTTTTACTCTTATTTTTAACAATATCTTTTGAATTTTACGAGTAATTTCCCCCTAATTAGTAGATGAACACAATAACTTTCAAATTATCTTTACCCTTTTAACTTGAAGTAAATCGAAAATTGTTAAAAATGAAAGACTATTCAAGCTGTGTTGGTAGTTAACCGTACTTGCTGGCTTCTCTATAATTTTACATGTTATGGTAATGAAATTTACATTGGAAAATGAATGATCTGCTTTTGACAGGCTTATTGTTAGCTCGCGAACTTTAAAAACCGAAAAGTAAAAGTTTAAGTGCTACTTTTTCGTAACCTTTCATGAAATGCGGGTATTTTATCAATTTTAATTACTTTTTAGATATCAGGATGTTTGGACTGAAAGTTCCTGTTTGCCAAAGTATTGGATCCCCTGACTTTGATAGTATCAACACAATTTTATCAAACAGGTATTGTGGTGGATTTTTTATTTATATTTCAGTAATATTCAATCCTAGCACTATAACATGGAAACTGAACAACTGGCCTCTCTCTCTTCAAACCGATAAAAATATTATTTTGTTGAAACAATGAGTTAAAAACTCCTTGCTTGAAACGACTACTTGAAAGAAAGTTTTAGAGTTAAACAATATACGTGTTGTGGTGAGCTTTTGAAATTTTGTTCGCCAGTCCGCGACTTTTGCCCTTTTTTTATCTATTTTTGTAATTATAGTTTGCCCTTGTTGGAAAACTTTGATACAAATTACCATATAAATCATTTTCTGTTATTTAAGTTTCAAGTGTAATAATTTTGTAAATCGATTTAAATATCATTTACAAAGGACAAATTACGCGTCACCGGACAATCTGACTTTTGGTTTCTTTTTTTATAAATC
Source organism: Modiolus philippinarum (assembly GCA_002080025.1). Classification (NCBI taxonomy): domain Eukaryota; kingdom Metazoa; phylum Mollusca; class Bivalvia; order Mytilida; family Modiolidae; genus Modiolus; species Modiolus philippinarum. The sequence goes on along the minus strand of MJUU01047677.1, from coordinate 3,435 downwards.
AAGAGAAAAATAATTATGGCATCTTGGAGTATCAATAATTAATTTACTTCGACATAGTTAATTAAATCATTGTCAAATGCTATTGCCTGGGACATAAATTATTGAAAACTGTAGGACGCATGGCACTTTTGTCCATTTTCATACAAACACAGAACAATAGCGTAATTGATTCGGAGAATGTAATATAATTTATTAACAAGTTATAAATTACATTTGTTCGGAAAAAGAACGTGATTGCTTCACAATAGCAAAATATACCCTTGTGTCCAGTAATGAAACCAATTTACTATTTAGATAGGAGGGGTCTGAATCAAGAAAAAAAATTCCAAATTCTGAATTTTCGGGAAACTAAAAAAATTCATTCCTCAGTCTCAAAAATGACAATACCAATCACGCATCCTGTGTTGAAAAAGATGCTGATTAAGGAACACCGAAAAGTCTTTCCGTCCCTCTTGCATAATGTATCAACACATGGACATCGTCCTTGACAAACGAAAGACTTTTTGTTCTAAACGTAGATCCAGGGACTATACATTATATATGTATAGTCCCTGGTAGATCAAATAAATTTCAGAGCCGTGACGCGTATCAGTGATATGGCTCGGAAATGTCCTAGATTTCTCCACCGTCTGACCGCGGCCTTTTTACATCGGGAGCAGCAAGTCGATTAAGACTGCAGAGTAATATCTCGAACTAGCTGGAGACAACATGTCCCTGTTCGAGACAGGTCTATGCAAAAAGGGGGGTGCTCAATTGCATGATAGAGATATCGGGTGCTGGAAATCATGGACTACATATGACCAGTTATTTAGTCCATGTGGTAATGCAGAAAACGTAGATAATGAATTACTTCTAAGCCGGCAATAATTTGGATTTAACATGCCTCGAATTACACTTGTTGTAGGGTATTTTCCAGAACCTGCCGAATGCCGGCTGGTTTACCAGTGCAGCCGAAAGTTCCACGATTGTCTGGCGGATCCAAAGGCTCGGGGAGGGTCCGGGGGTTCAAACCCCTCTTTTTTGGACAATCATGGGTAGTAGGACGTTTCGGCCATAGTGTAACCGCGGACTAGGTCGTTTCGGACTTGGACGTTTCGGCCATCGTATGCTTACACTACATGAAAACATCTCACATGCGTGTGTCTTACTGGTGTAATTCTGCAGTTTTTATTTGGATAATATGATGTGATTAATTTTGGCGGCATTGGATCTTCTTTGAAAACGATAACATGTTNCCCTATGGGAAAAGTTTAAAAACATATGCACAGTCTTAGACCAGCCCCCGGACCAGCCGCCATTGTCGAGTCAACCTTCATTCAATCAAAATCATCACAATAATTGAGTGCACATTGTATTATTTTGATTAAAACACATAACAGCCTGAGACAACTATACTTGGTACAGCAATATTTATTAATTCTGTATCAGGGCATTGTCGATGTACACAAAGACATGTAATTATATGTCTCGGATGTACCTATAACAAAACTTTCTCTTGTAAGAATAAGAATAAGAATATTTTATTAACCTAATCAAAGGGCCCATAAAGAGCATATAATCAATTAAAACATACATTCAGCTCTAAGACATCATAAACATTTATATTACCATTCACACTGATTATAATAATTGGTCATGAAAAAAAATAAATAAATAAAAATAAATAAATAAACAAATAAAAATAAAAAAAATAAAATAAAGATAAAATAATATATATATAGTCACATTAAAATATAAGAAAACAATGAAAAGGGAGTCAGCATCCAATTCAACAAAACATACATATCTACTTTAAAATTTTTCCTTTTCTGCAATTAAATAATGAAATTAGATATTCATTTAAGTTATTGATAATATGAAAATCTTGTATATATATATCTTATAGTTAATGAGAGCCCAACAATGTCGGAATCGGTTCACAACGAAGCGATTTTTTTTTATTCAGAAAGTTATACGTATTTGTAACACTATCTGACATATACTCATGACAGGGCCGAAACGTCCAAGTCCGAAAATACACATGGCCGAAATTTGATATGGCCGAAGTGTTTTAGGACCGAAACGTCTCGAAATCACAATCATGTATTTTTAATGAATATATTGATGTTTTCTGAGAAATACCCCCAAAATTTTCGCGTAATATACACTGACACAAAAATTTTACACTAGTATTGTGGTAACACCATTATTGGGTTCATTTTATTCCACTACGGAATTTTTCTTACACGTAAACTGTTTAGTATTTTAGAATAGCAACCGGAAATGAATGGGTCGAACTGACTGGAAATATTTTTCCATTTCATATAACTTGTTAAAACATTAATTTGCGACAGTCAGAAAACCATACAACATAAATTACTTATATTCCTCTGCATTTTTAAACACTCTCTGCATGAAAAGTAATGGTAACATTAATGATAAGTCTCGCAAAGACTGTAACTACAGTAAGTGGCCATATTAAGGGCATACGATACAGTATAGATCCCATATTGATATTTTCACTAAAATCCGATATAATGTAAATTTCGATATAAGGATTCCAAATATGAAAAGAAAATCATACCTTCATGCCTTACTTTTTGAGATATGTAACGTTGAAAATCGGCAATTTTGGGGTAAAACCAAATAATTTTCGTTTTTCATGTAAAATTTTAAATGTTTGTAATTTTCAAAGTTCTTGGGCTATTTCAGTTCTGTTTTTATCTGTATTGCTCATTTTATCATCTTTAAATGGGACTATGATAAAACATATTAACAAAATCCTATACATCCCTTATTTGGTGTTTTGTATACTGTACAGCTCACATGGAAAACGCAAAATCCTTGTTGTCATCACGGACAAATTTTGCCAAACGTGGAATTCCACCGCGATCTTGAACGTGGACAACTGAATTGAGAACGTGGACAAAATATTTACCTGTGTGGTCCCCTCGTGACATCGTGTTGAACGCGGAATCATCGCGGGTCAACACTGAGAAATCATTGAAAATATACTAGTAACTAGAAAGGAATGAGCTTAATGTCAACAAATGATCATTTTTCCCCAAATTATTATAATCAGAAAGTTTGGCAAGTTGAAGTTAAAATAGAATTTCTTTGCAACAAGTTTTCCCATGGGATCGTCATAGTTATTTTTGAATTACGATAATTGCAAGCCTCAAATACTTTGGTTGTTTCATTGCCGTGAAAAATTCCATGTATTTTCTGTCAAATTAATGTTCTTTCAAATATTTTCAAGCCGAAATGAGCACGGATGGAAAATAAAATAAAATGTTCAATGTCAACAGCAAGAATCCCTCGGCGTCTTATAGTTGCGTAATTGTCACTTGTCAGGTCTCGGCTTTATTATTCTTGTAACTTTTTGCAAAATATTATGTCAAAAAATCATTTTCTATCAAATCTTGATCATAAATAGCTTAAAATTTGAAATAAAGC
>MJUU01047675.1:86672-96815 GCA_002080025.1 Modiolus philippinarum | reverse complement strand
ATTCTACACAAATATTGATGACGTAAACAGCACCGCACATTTCACTCGGCCACGATTTGCGATTTGGAACATGAGCCAGTTTAGAGTAACAACAAATCGTGACGGAAGACGATCATTTGGGGGTATTTTATTTACATACGTGGCTTGAGAAATATGTTATAATACCATTACATTTCTATTGATCTCTTCAACATTCAGTCTGTGGTCAGATAACAACAATGTCAACATAACAAGACTGTCAAGGGCCAACTGATGTTGCGCAACATCTGTTAGCTAGACTGAATTAGCAGTCGTTTACAAAGCTACTTTTATCATCTTGTATTTATCTTTTACTTATCGAATTTTTCCAAAAATATTTCTGTGACGATAGAACGATTTCGTGTTGTACTTCCAATTAAGATGTGCTGGAAAGGACAAGGTGCGATAAGGGGTTGATTTGGCCCAACATTCCAGTGAATTTCTAAGTTGCACCTAAAGATTTTATTTCATGTTCGTTTCAAAGTTGAGATCCCATTAACAGAAAAAATACAAAAGTTAGAACCAATGACGTCACAATAGGTACAGTTCTGACGTCATGAAAAGGCTATTTTCATAGAAATATACCAAATTTGGCAGATTTTCATGCAGTTTTCCTCACCGGTAATATCGAGCACATTCAAGAACCAATTAGATTATTTACCAACTTGTTTGTATATATGAATTGAACCTCTCATATAAATATTTTTGTGGTTCTTGCATGTGCTCTATATTTCCTATACAGAAAAAGTAGTCCAAATTGGTCAAATTTGTCATTTTTAGACAAATTTCTTCAATATGTCCCTTCTTCTAAGCTCAAAAACTCAGTAATCATACACAAATATTTGAGAACTGTTACTGTTTACTGAAAAAACATACCAATAGAATATTTCAGTGAGAAAATTCTGTGAATTCAACCACATTTATTTTTTAGGCCAAATAAGGCTCTTATCGCCCGTACTCCTTTATTTAGACCACAGGGCCACAGACACTTGTTTCATAAAAAAATGTCAGCCCCCTCCCTGGAAGAAGAGAGGGAGGGGCTGACATTTTTTTATAAAACAAGTGCCTGTGCACAGGGCCTTGTTACTAATTAGAAAAATTTACTATCCATGCATATACACTAACAAGGGTGGACATCAGTTCAACACCTGCTGGCTTCAATCCCTGTTTTATTTTGTTATATCCTCAGAAAATATTTAAAACTTTGTCTAGTTCACTTCCAAAGATGTTTATCTTTTCAAAAAATATTATGAGCCCCATCAAATAACCTTCCGTTTATTTGAGATCAATCCTTTTTGTTGAGAAATGCACTGAATTGTCAACTCCATTGACCAGAAAACGAAAGTAAACTTCGGAATTCTCTGGACTCTCATTAGGTTACAAGGAATATATCCCATAGTCTTTGATTACGTCACTGGGCAGGAAATTTGAATTCAGTGTTGCTGTATGGTAAACCCTCGAGAGTTCTGAATTTTGTTTATTTCCGAATATTCGTCAGATATACCATCAGAAAGATCAAACGAATGGAAAACCTGCTTTTGGAACAAGATATAAAAAAGTCATTAAGATTTTGTTCAAGGCATTTTTGGCCCAAAATCTACACGAACCAAATATAGATTCAAATAAAAGGGGCATCCAAATCACGGACCAATCCCCACAGCCCCACCCCACCCCGACTGGTCTTTATTTGGAAATATGTGTAAATCATTTTAATACAGTCTGATAAAACTCTTACAAAATTTATGAATCTACACCCAACTCAATCCTTGTCCCTTTCGTCTTTTTGAATGTATGATATGCTAGTCTTTTTCTTTTTCCAAAGTAACTAGGCAGTGTAGAATGTGAATTATTGCCAACTCGACATGTGTATTTATTGTCTTATTTTTGTACAAACTTCAGTGTTTTCCATTTCTTAACAGTGAAAGGTGTTTTTTTTTCAAATTGCTCCAATAACCGGGTTTATTTTTTCAAACGCAAAATCCCAACCAGGTTTTTTTTTGTACCATCTGAAATATTATTATGCATATTGAAACATTTACTTTACAAGTACATTGACTAAAACGTCATATTTAATTTTGATTGTAAGGTACATGGACAGTAGCAACATTCAATATTCTTAATTATTGCAGTTGATCAGTCATACCTATGTCATGGTACAAAACAGTCAAAATGAATAAAGTACTTTCGTTGTTGATATTTTCACACCTTTTCAGTAACATCGGTATTTTGTTATTCAACCATAAATGAAAGTTACGGTACTATGTATTTTTATTCCAATCCAGACTTAAATGAACTTGAAGCAGTGACTAACTCAAAGCAGTGGCTTGTCTACATCATAAACCACGATTTTTAAGAGATTGCCATATCCCCTGCGTTTCTAGACACTTGCGTAACACTGCTGTCAACCCAAACTTCTGAGCCTTTCAATTCACAGATTATCTTTGTTAGCAACACCCACTGCTTTCCCTTTCTCTCGTTTACAAGGAAATTTAATTGAAAACATTTTAGATCCGCCATTTTTTCAAGAAACACAAAACATCGAGGCGCGTGTAAATTATGAAATTTGATGGTACGGAGATGAAAAAATCCGGAAAAATCCTTGAAATGCCGACCAGTTGGTCAGAATGAAAGCCGGTCGGCCTCAAAATAAAGGTGGTCAGTTAACCCGACTTAAATGGCAAATGGAAAACACTGAACTTTATTGCAAACAAAGGCTTCTGTTCAATCTTAAATTACAGTAGAGAAAGAGTGGTACCGTGACAAATCACTGTGATAGACATGTCCCACTCTGAGAGTGATACTGAAAAACTTTTTTTCTTTGAGAGATATCTCAATTATTTTTTCTGCATTTTAAGTGGTATAATACACCACTCTTAATACAAAAGAGAGTAGGAAATGATCTCAAATAGGAGAAAAGATATTTAGATCCACTCTCAGAGTGGGACACATCTATCACAGTGATTTGTCACAGTACCACTCTTTCTGTACTGTACTCCGATGTTGATAAAGTATGTGAATAATTATTGATAGCATCATTTTTATTATATAATAAGACTTTGACAAAACAAAAAACTAACTTTGTATGATGTATTTATTTTTTTCCACATTAATATGCGTTTTTATTAAAAATTATTTAAAATCACTTAAATCGAGTGAAGTTACTGATATTGACAATTTTTGCATTAAAATTAGCCTCATGAACATTTTAAAGTGACCCAAGAGTGATTTATGACCCTACCCAAACAAGTGGCATGTGTTGATTGCACCAATTAACAAAATACCTGTACCTGAGCCTAAACACCTGTATCCAAGGCTACTATTTCATTGTGTGTTACCTTTTTGTAATACATGTAGCAAGAAGACCATAGTTATTTTTATTTTTGCTTTCTACTGCAGCACGAAGACGTGCACATACGTCTGAAATGCACCATCAAATGAATTATTGTAAAAATTAACTTGCATTTTTAAGATGTTAAGCAGCTTTATACCGTTGCTTTCGGTCTAGACTAGGCACTAGCCAGGTGTACCTAACAGACATCACATTACGCATTAATGTAGTTCATATCTGGCAGCAGTTTGTGAGAGACTAATCGTCAAATTCCAATTATTTCCTTTGAAAATGTTCAGACTGGGCCTTCAGACTGAAAGTATATGCAGTTCTTACAAAAAACGGCATGAAAATGTATCTTTATTTGACATTCGTAATCCAAGATTCGGTTCATTCATAAAAATTTCCCGCGGTGCGCTATAATTTTTACAAGTTTTGTTATGAATGAAAGCATAGTAACTTTTACGATCACCTTTGTAACTCTTAAAGCTGTTTATAGCTACATCTCTTATTATAATCATGACTTTTGGTCGATTTATTGTTTATATGTACATCTTATCATTTAAAAAGGTTTAAGCATATTCTTTCCTCGGCCCGTCTTTCAATGTTTACATTTTCAGGACAAGTGCGCATGTGTACCTCCAGCGTTGGAGAGCTAGATATAAGAATTGGCCTTACTTATTTACATTGTACGGCTCGTCTGCAAACGCCGTTTTTGAAAAGAATTTAAAACAGCCTATTATTTAAAATTGGAATTATTATTAATTATGGAATTTTTTGTTTTTTTGAAAACTACAGTACAGAAAGAGTGGTACCGTGACAAATCACTGTGATAGATGTGTCCCACTCTGAGAGTGGATCTAAATATCTTTTTTCCTATTTGAGATCATTTCCTACTCTCTTTTGTATTAAGAGTGGTGTATTATACCACTTAAAATGCAGAAAAAATAATTGAGATATCTCTTAAAGATAAAAAGTTATTCAGTATCACTCTCAGAGTGGGACATGTCTATCACGGTGATTTGTCACGGTACCACTCTTTCTGTACTGTAGTACCACTTTTTACAAAATAAAACAATTTCTTTTAATATGTATTTTTACATAAATTTCAATATAAAATCCTGTGCAGCGCACAGAATTTTCCAAAAACTTGTGCACTGTATTGAATAAGACAGTACATTTCAGGTAAAAATTGAAAAAGTCTGTGCGCCGCACAGGATTTTGTATTGAAATTTATGTAAAAATTCATATTAAAAGAAATTTTATGATTTTAAAAAAAAGTTGTATTAGTTTTCAAAAAATCAAAAAATTCCATAATTAATCATAATATAGGCTGTTTTAAATATAATTCTCTGTAGGATAAATTAAAGGACCTTTTAAATCTTTTGAATTTAAAATGAACCATAATGGTAATGTATCGAAAATGAATTATTGGTACAGTCTTAAACTTTATCTTGGACGACGTACTAGATAGCGACCAGCTTCTCTATGCAAACGTAATCAAGTATGTTTTTGGTGATGGCGAACTTCGCTGATTTGCAACAATTGGGGAAAACTGCACGCTTGCTGACTTTTCATCACTTGCAGTGGTTTCTTCTTTTGTTTCAATTCATTTTGCACCAATTCAGAAACAGGAAGGGAATTCTGGCAGTGGACGGATGTAAGAAATCGTCAATCCAAACAATCCAGAGCCGAGATCCAATGAGAAACAAATGTCTTTGAACCCGATCAATGTGATTTCGAGACTTTTGGCTATGCATTTCTGTATGTAGTCTTGGTAAATGATATAGAATATAAGCAAATTACTTTTTACTGATAAACTGATTTCGGTATTAGTTGCTCCCATTTTCCAACACGAGTACAGTATAATTGATATCCATTTACTTTTGACACACTTTATGAGAAGAGAAACTATGGTATGTATTGTAATTAATAAGGGTTTTATTTAAGGATTTAATTGAAGATGTAGAAGATTGTTGTAGCTTGGGTAAGATACACTAAAGGTGTGTACTTGAGGACACAGAGTGCTCAATTTAAAGGTACAAAGAACATAACGTTTTCAAAATACAAACTTCTACAGGAGAACATACTTATCTTAGCACTTCATCACGTGATAACAGTGACGTTGGGGTGCTTACAAACTTCTACAGGAGAACATACTTATCTTAGCTCTTCATCACTTGATAACAGTGACGTTGGGGTGCTTGACGTCCTCTGCTTCGTAATTAAAATTCATTAAAAATGTGCAAATAAAAATCAACTCATTCAGAACAAATACTTATCTTAGAGGGAAAGCAAAATTCCCTTATTTTACAAATTAGTAAGCCTTTCTGAGACGAATTGACATCCTGTGTGTTGAAAATGCAATAAACTGGAAATGTGGATGAACCTGGAACGTCATTAAAGATAACAATACGTCATTCTGGGAATTAAAGGATCTCTAAAATCTCATACATGTATTCATTTGTAATCAAGCAAACAATATATGTGATAATAAGATAAAACTGCTTATAGGTTATTTTGTTTTCATCATTTTAAACACATTGTAAGGGCTTTTTTAATTTTTCAACAATATTATTTGTAAAAAGTCAGATCAGATCCTTTCCTACCATTGCCTACCCTACCTCACATTTGTTTTTGAAATACATCCCTAGAAGTTCTACATTGATAAAATGCTTAACAGCTTTCCAGCGTCCAGCGCTTTGATTTACTGAATATGGAGACCTTTTAACGAAATCATCGAATATTGTGATAAGTACATTTTTTATGTATGATTCCAGTTTAAAAGTGAATAAGAAGCTGTTTAGATAGCTTTAGACAAGAGGATATTCATATTTATTTCGATAACAAGAGGTAAAACATGTTCAACTTGAAATTTGACAAAAATGAAAATTGTCACTAATGTAGAATTTTATAAAAAAAAAAAAAAAAAGAAAAAAGAGGATATACATGTATTTATCATAAGGGGATACGATACAGTTCCAAGGGCAGATAATAACGTGGCCGGATCTGGAATGTTGTTTTCGCGACGTCACAGATTAGAGCGTGACGTCATAAATACTGGACTTACAGAATGTATAATAAATCTATGATAAAATCAATGCAGTTATGTGAATAACACAATAGGGGGCATCGCAGCTCAAGATTCGACATGCTTCTCAACTAACACCTGATTACAAAGACCTCCTTCCGGCTTCGTTTACTATAGAATCACGTTTTCCTCAACGACAATTTCATTTCGTTTAAAAAAGAAAGAATTAAACAAACGTACTGTAGAATTTTATCAAGTTTGCTGTATTTATGAGGTAAATAACCACTACTGGAATACAAGTCCGTGAAAATCCTTTGAAATTTCACGGGTCATTAAAATCTAGTGACTTTTCCGGTGTTGTTTTTTGTTTTTGTTTGTTTGTTTATTTTGTTTTTTGTTTTTTGTTTTGTTGTTTTTTTTTTTTTGCTTTTAATGGAGTTTTTGTTTTTGTTTGTTTGTTTGTTTTTGCTTTTAATGGAATCAACTTCCTCTTCATATCTTTATAACCAATGTAAATTTTCTCCCTTGAAAATACTGTTTATTAGCTCCTAAAAATTGAATATTGATTTGTTTTCTTGCTTATATATAGGAAAGACAAGTTTATCACAGAATATGAGTAACATAATTATAAAATACCTAAATACATTGAAAACGAATACTGAAGCAAAATTTAGAAATGGTAAATTCCAAAATAAAAAATCCAACAAACAATTGAGACAACTTGACAAAGACAAAACAAATAAACAACTGAATGAAGGAAACGAACAAAATCGCCACAAAATTAAAAAAACAGCTAAAAAAGAACCCTTGAAATTTTGTGACTTTTCTATATTTCAGCTGGTAAAAAATTGACGAGATAGTCGCTATAGATATATGAAAAAGTCAGATGGCGCATGATCATGCCATTTTCAGGACAATTTCACGGCATTTTTAGATTTGAATTTTAATGAGATGCTTTGAAAATTCAATTAAGAATCTCGTGAAAATGGCTTTTTTATATTAAAATATTTTCATGGGGTTTCATGGGTTAAATACAAAATGTCCTAAGCTGTGACAATATATTATCAATAAATTATAGGTGAGAGTATGATATTGAAGAGGCATAATCACGATACACATTCATGATAATTATCCTATCAGACACATCTAACTTTAAATGAGGGTCGGTATGATCTTTTTCGGGACAACTGGAAAGGACATTTATTTCACAGGGAATACAGGAAACTTATCAGGAATGGGATTCAGTCAATTTCATTTTTGGGGATGACTGAGGGAATCGTACATTTTTTTTTCAGGAAGTCGGGATCAAAGCCCCTCCTACCCATCCCATAAATTAAAACAACACCATATACAATGAATTCTGATTTTTTTTTCATTAAAGGTCGATAGGTGAAACTAGGGACTTGGTCACTGTATATAGATCTCTATACTTGACAGCAGCAGTAGGGAAATAATCATTTTTTCCAGTCAACACAGTCACTAGAAGGTTCTCATACATGTAGGTTTTTGGCTGATCTTTGTGAAACGATGTTTTTCCTAAATATAACTTGATGTCATTTCACGCCAGAACCAGGACTGCTCATTTGTAATGATCAAAAATGCCAGTTTTATCTCTGTAGCTTTAAAATAAGCACATGGACCCCCAATTTTCTAAGCGACTTTTGAAAGAGTGATGTTTCGCGAAGATCTCTGCGAATTATGAAGAAAAAATCAGTTCACAATTTTTTTTCTATGCGAATTTTTAATTACGAAAAATGAACATTAATTCTATAAATACTTACATAAATGTCAATTTCGAACCACAAATGTTGAAATTTTGTTTTAAAATGTATATCTACCTTCTTAAGAAATATCTCACGAAACTGTAGCAAAAAACCGGAAGCAATTAGCTTTATTACTTTAAAAGTTATGACATTTACATATTGCTGTAAAAATACAATTTTTACCAAATATTTTGGAAAACAGGCAATTTTGAATCGTAATTATCTCGAAAACAAAATCATGAAGGTATACTTTTCTTTGTAGATTTGGAAAGAGCATGTTCAAATTGACTTAATTTCAAAATTTAACGAAAAAATCAGTTCAGGATCTTTACTGTATCGTATCCCCTTAAATGAAATTTTAAGCCTCTATGCCATGCTAACAATCATATTACTGATTTGCATACTCTATTGGTGAGTCCAATTTGAAAATTTGTCCAGTTTTTGGTCATACCAAGAATTACCCAGCATCCTTTTTACAAATTGTGTCTTCTCCGTAATTGTTAGTGATACAAATGTATTATATTTGTATCAATATTTCGTCACTTCCAGTCCAAGATGGTGACACCCATAGCTGTACTACGATCAACTTTTAACTGCAAATATCTCCCTTAATGAAAAATGTACACCACTGTAATTTTGCATGATGCATGAATGGAATTAGGTTAAAAGTAAAAAATTGTGGACTTTCACTTTAATTAAATTGTTGCAGATCAAGCTCATTTAATTCTATTTTGGTGTTTGGCACTCCCGACATTTTAATTGATAATCACCACGGCTGATTAGTTCTACCATAAATCTTGATTTTTAAAAATTTAGTTGTATTACAATTATAATATCCTTCAATTTGATTCATTATAGAACATGATGATAGATGGTCAGATAACAGAGACAATGGTAGAAGACCGTTTGGAAGAAGAGGTGGTGGAAAGAAGACTTATGGGAGTTATAGTAGAGGTGGTGGTGGAGGATACAGGGGAGACAATTACCGTGGTAAAAGATTTTGTGTATAGACAATAAAAATACATTCTGTGATAGTTTGAAATAATTCTCATAAAAAATTGTTCCATTAAATATACACTTACTGAAAAACAGAAGTCTCTTAACTTAAACAGCATTTTCAGCAATTTTAGCATTATGTTTTCTAGTTAAAATTTAATTTCATTTTAACAAAAGAAGTACTTTTCAATTCAAGAGTGATATATTTTATGTGTGAAAATATCTTTTTTAAGAGTAAACATAAATATGTATTATAAACATAATGCCCTTGGATGAAGGTGTTAGCATAGTTAACACACGAGGTAAAAATTATCATCCCAGACATCGACTAGGGTGATAATTTTTCACAGTGTGTGTTAATCGAACTAACACCTTCATACAAGGGCATTATGATTTTTATTATACTGAATGCTTAATGTGCATTATGTCATTGTGAAAATTATGATGATAATTTTAATTTTTTATGCAACATCAAAAACACATAAACAAATAGTCGATCGGTACTGTTTTAGTATTGAACTGTAGCTAAATCGCTCAATTTCAATAAAATTTATGACAAGTTTCTTTATTTATGATCAGGTCAATTTTATTTTACTAATGACAACATCTAAAACTAAGTCAGCTTGAATTGTTGTTGTCAACATTAAAAGTGACAAGAAAATAAGAATCTGTATACATCTGTGACGTCATCGATTGGAGCGGGTGTTAATTTTAACATTAACACCCGTTGCTAATGATTAACACGTTGCTAAGGATGAGCATGTCTAATGAAACGTTAGTGAAAATTAACAAATGCTGATTATCCAATGAAATAAAAGGATAATGTAAGAAATTTGCATAAAGTATAATAAAAATTGGTATTGTACATATATAGTTACTGTATAAATAGATTCACACACTACATCAAATAATACCATACTTGCCAACCTCATATTCTGCTGTGGCAGGTCATGACCCAACATTCAGGTATGTGATGGCAGGTCATATCCCTCCAAGCCATCATGCAT
>MJUU01047675.1:60299-74134 GCA_002080025.1 Modiolus philippinarum | reverse complement strand
GACGGACAGACAGACAGGGTGATTCCCATATACCCCCCAAACTTTGTTTGCGGGGGGTATAATTAAGTTCACTAACTAGAAACTGAAAACTTGTGGCAGTTATTTTGCTGAATAAATGAACTTTTTCTTAAATTAGGCTTTGCTTGTGATCATTTATCAATATGTGTGAATAAAACAAAAATAATTTAAACATGACAAATGCATATTTTACTAGAGGTAATAGTTGATTTCAAACCTGATTACCATGATTACACAGTAGACAAGTAATATGATGCAAATCAGATTATTGACTCCCGAATCATGATATGGATTAGCTTGTCCACAACGGCAGTAGAATTGAGTAGTATTTACAGAAATCGAAGTCCAAAGACATGACCAAAATGAAAACACAGAAAACAATGACATAAGACAGCTACGTAGCACAGAAATAAAAAAAACACAACATCCAAAACCAAGGCACTTACAGTTTGAACCCATGAAACTGAGAGTGACACCAGCTGCTACCGAAGGGTAAGCATGTCCTACTCTGTTAACAGCACCCTTCATGGTATTATTAAATACATATGTTTCAAGAAAAAAATTTGTACACTCAAAAATGCATTGATATAATTATGAACTTTAATTCTACTTTATTTACAGCCCAGACATTTTAGCAGAAAATAAAAAGGAAGAAGGAAATACATATTACAAACAAAAATTATATACACAAGCTTTGTCATGTTATTCAGATGCTATAAGTAAGTTATCAAATGTTATTTATTAAGGGGGAAACAATTCACTGTATGTACCGAAATTGCAGTATTTTATATTGGTTAGGTTTACGATATTGGGAAGGCTACTTATGTTACAAACGATACGACTCTAATTTTAACATGTGGCATAAAAAACTATTGGTTTTGGCTTCCATTGGGAAAATTTTCTATGAAAAAATAAAGAAATACATATTAAATTAGTTTTAGAAATAAATCACTCAATTTTATATCTTTTTTGTTTTTTGCGATGTCAGTGAACTCTGATAATGGTGGCCAAATTCGAAGGAAAAAATAATTCAAAAATATATTGCCATATGAATCGTAATGCAAGTAGAATATCTCAATTTATATTGTTTTCTAAAGAGGTGAATCGTCACACCCCTAATATCTATTATTGACCTCTGCTGTGCAAACAGAGCTGTTTTCCAATGGTGTTGTCTTTAAACAAGTACTATGAGACATAAAAAATTAAAACACAGATTCAGTATTTTGTATTTTTTTTAAAGATATAAAGTAACAATTGTAAAAAAATGGGATTTGTTTAAATATAAAGACTAAAACCAATTCTATATTAAGAAAATGATAAAAACATGAACTATAATTTAATTCCTGTTTTCAGATCTGTGCCCCAAATTTGCAGCTTATTATGGAAACCGTGCAGCTACATATATGATGTTAAATAAATACAATGATGCCTTGGAAGACGCCCGACAGTCAGTACGGTTAGATGACACATTTGTAAAAGTAAGTTTATGCCTTGGAAGACGCCCGACAGTCAGTACAGTTAGATGACACATTTGTAAAAGTAAGTTTATGCCTTGGAAGACGCACAACAGTCAGTACGGTTAGATGACACATTTGTAAAAGAAAGTTTATGCATTGGAAGACGCCCGACAGTCAGTACGGTCAGATGACACATTTGTAAAAGTAAGTGTATGTCTTGGAAGACGCGGGACAGTCAGTACGGTTAGATGACACATTTGTAAAAGTAAGTTTATGCCTTGGAAGACGCCTGACAGTCAGTACAGTTAGATGACACATTTGTAAAAGTAAGTTTATGCCTTGGAAGATGCCCGACAGTCAGTACGGTTAGATGACACATTTGTAAAAGTAAGTGTATGCCTTTGAAGAAGCCCAACAAACAGTACTGTTAGACGACCCATTTGTGATTGAAATTGAATGTAGACATATGTGGAAGGTTTTTAGAAATATAAATGAAATTGGTGGAATCAAGGTACCGTTTCATAGAGCAGTTGCTAAAATAATGTGCACGTTACCATGTAGATACTTATTGTACCACCTATGTGTTAATTTAGCTATTGCTTTATTAAACTAAAACCTGAAGGATTTTGTCCAAAATTTTATCCTGTAAAAAAAAGAGGGTCATACATAATTTTGAAGAAGTCCTGCTTTTGATGTTTCTGTGAAAGCTGGTCTTGGAGCTTCTAGACCTTCGTTTGTAATGCTTTGGAGCAGATAACTTCAAACCTCAGTAAAACAAATCGAGCTAGTCTTCACCAGTTTGAGGGCATTCAACACCTTCTATGTTGTTTCTTTCGAAAAAATGGCACACCCAGTGGATGCCAAAATTATCTGTTTACCTTTCCCTTTTGTGTTGTATGCATTTTTTGTTGGACTACAATATTAACTGTCTGTTTGATGGAGCTTTGAAAATTTGGTACAGGTGTGGTGAAAGCTTGTCACTGCAAACTTCATGTTTACCTTTGTACCTTAGGTTTAGATATTCCACTAATAATTTTTAAATAAATCAAAATTTTTTATCATAATGATACACTGCAGTTACAATATTCTTCCATCAGCTACAATATTCTTCCATGTATTTTAGGGTTACATGCGGGAAGGAAAATGTTATCTTGCCCTCGGTGATGCCCTGGCAGCAGAGAGAAGTTATCGAAAAGTTTTAGATTTAGAAAAAGGAAACAAAACAGCTTTGGAAGATGTAAGAACATACCACATGTACAGTGGATTACAGTGTTTTAGAAATAATTTATGCAATCTATCCTTTGTTGAAATTTCAACATGTTCAGGTTTATATTCATGATTACTTTAGCCCCTTTACACTACACGATATAGCATAAATGGACCACAAACATACATGTACAAAAAAACAATTATAACCATTAATCTCCATTCATAAACATTTCTTGTACGGTCATGTCGAATTCATTACAATGTATATGTTTTAAAAAATTTTAAAAGCCAAAGGGTCAGTGCTTTGACCAGACATATATACCGCACAAAATATTACGTCTTGTATAAATGGTGTAATGTTTAGGTAAAGGCTACTGTTACTTTATTTTTGTCTATTTTTCATCTATTTGTGCGATTTGATAAGTAGAATAGGAAAGGATTTAGCGACTACCGTATTTGACCCAAGAAGCACCCAGGGCGCTTAGAAAATTCAAAAACGAGGGCGCTTAATTGAATCTGTAAACCCGGAATTTACGCATGTCCGCTACTGTCATTGTTATTAAAGTTCTATAATGCGTCTTCAATTTCTGGTTGTGAAAATTTTGGTGAAACGAGAAAGCACGCAAATTCGGCATAAATAAATAGATATCGTTACTCGGGAGCTGTGGGAGGTATGAACACATTCTGTGTCTTGAAATTATGGCAATAATATACCTTCTCAAAACTTTTACATTGGCAAATAAACATAAGTAAATTTTGGCAGTTAGGGAGTTTTGAGGGGGGTGCTTGTGCATTTCGACTTTGAAATACGGTGAGGGGGCCCTTATTGGAGCAGGGGCGCTATAAAGGTCAAATACGGTAATTATAATTATGACAGATCCAGTACATGTATTTGTGGTTTTATTCAACTCCCTAGTAAATATTTGGAAACACTGTATAACTGCTCAAATTCTATTTAAGAAGATAAAATAAACAACTGATAATTTGTAAAAAAGGCAAGTTTATGATGACAACTTTCCAATCTGTGTCTTATCAATTCAGTTTGACCTTGAATGCACAGTTTAGTGACCTTGTAAGAACTGTAATTCAAAGTTCTACATTTCTTATCAAGTCTGATTTGTATGCTTACATTTATTTATTCTGTTTTATTTTTTGCATAGCTTTTAAAATTGTTTGCTGATTGCTTTTGATTACATTGTACTGATTAATACATATACTAAATCATTTTAGATCCAGTCAGCAACAGCTGTCAAGGAATTTGAAAATATGGCAGAAAACGACTTTGAGAAGGGTGATTTCAGAAGGGTAATTTGTAATGATAGTTCCCTGTTTCAAGTTTTACATAAACATTTTGTACTGTAAGGTGTTGTTAAAGTGAAGAAATAAAAAAAGACAATTTTGGTAGGAACAAAAGTCCTAAGGGAGTATGAGTGGCAGAAATTTTGTAATTAGAATTAAAATGCTGTCTTTTTGTTTTAAAGAGCTTTGTTAATAGAACAACATGAGCCAAAAATTTTGAAAATCCATGTCAGAATTTTTTAGGTATACGTCGTCAAAATTTTGGCGGGAAACAGTTCTCTCTAGAGTTTTCCTTCTATTTCCATTAGTTGTTTTTATGCCTTAAGATATATCAAAATATGATTAGAAGTTGATAAAATTTTATACATTTTCTCTTTTTTGCATTTTAAAGTGACATATGACCAAGAAAATATGATACATATGCAGTTTTTTTATGCAGTTTAAATGGCTAAAACCTTAAATTATGTAAAACAAGTTCGGCGATATCGCATAAAAATGAGAAGATCAAAAGAAGAGCAAAAAGTGGAAACTTGCATGCATATTTTAGGCATAATCTCAAAATAATTGTCCTGAACTTGCTGTCAGTATCTTACTTGATTGATTTATATCACTGGCATTTGGCAGAGGCAAGCTGTATGCATCACTCCTTCATCTCGCTTTTCATCCTTGCTGGCCTCATCACAAAACAATATGTCTGTCTCATTTGGAGATAAACTGAGAAAGGCAAATCACATCTTTAGACTCATAAAGAAAATAACCAGGTGTTCCAGATGGGTAAGCATGATCATCCAATGTGCAGTGTCAATTTTTTTGCCAACAAATGTAAGATTTAGTGGCTTATTGTTTTGCCCTTTTCTATTTTATCTGAATGTTATGTCTGTACCCCATCCATCTGCACAGGGTCATTAAAGATTTGTAACATTTCATTATCTAATCTAAGCTAATATGTTGATAATCAAATGGATTAAATATTGCAGGCAGTGTTTTGTATGGACCGGTGTATAGAAAGATGTCCAGCTTGTCACAGATTTAAAATTAAAAAGGCAGAAGCACTGGCTTTACTAGGCAGATACCAAGAGGCTCAGGAGCTGGCAAAGTAAGTGATCTTCTTCTGAAATTTAAAATATTATAAATCTGTTTCTCAATATCTATGGAAATGTATTTTTCTCAAAATCAATTTTCAAAATTTTACCTTGATTTAGGGATACATCGGCAAATAAATATTTAAGCAATGGTGCAGAAAAATGAACAAAAAAAATACAAATATAGAACTTCAGAAGCAGCACAAATAGAGACAAAGACAAAACAAACAAATTAGCAAAACTGGATGAATGGATGGATTCATAGACTTGTAAAAAAAAAAAAATTGTGCAATGGCCACAAATTAACAGTATGAACAAAATAAAAATGGTATAGTGGACCGCAATTAAAAGTTAAAATACACAAAAATATACAAACTTAAAAAAACTGAAAATGACAAAAGGGAGAAAGAAGGTTTAGTGCCAAACGTTTCAGCCGTATTACCTTTGACTAGGGGCAAACATGCTGAAAAACTTCTTTCTCCCTTTTATCATTTTTAGTAATTTTTTGATTTGTATATTTTTGTGTATTTTACTTTTTAGTTGTGGCATTTGAAATGGAAGTTTCACTCTGTCAGTGTTTTGACAATGGAAGATTTTAGGCAAAATATACCCAAAGAGCAATAACTGTAGTTTCAGGCTTTTGAAATGTGCATCAAAATGAACCTCTCTAGAATTTTTCATTGGTTTTGTTTGGATTGAATTATGACTTAAAGACATAATGAATAAATTTCAAGGCATTTATAAAATTTCATCTTTAGATATGATATACAGTAAATGCACAGTGTCTCTTCAGTGGTGCTCAGGGCAAAAAATATTGAACATCAAAACAGCATAAAAAAACTTGCAGAGCAAATAAAGATAAAAAAGAACCAAAAGTAGAGCCAATGGGAGCTGTACATGAGGGAGATTCTCCTTAGTTTTCAGAAGTTTGCACATTTTGATCTGTAGATCTTGAATGTTTAAATTGTAAATGTGTTTCTCAAATAAGACCTGTAAGTTTCACTATGTAACACCAGAAAACTCTTAATAGAATACCGGAATTCACACTTGCTTATTTGTCTCAGAATGATCTCATATTTGTACATGTATCCCAATAACCTTTTGACATCATGGAGCAATTAGCTTTGGAATTATGACGTCATATTTATACCCACCGCAAACAAAGTTTGGGGGGTATATAGGAATCACCCTGTCTGTCTGTCCATCCGTCTGTCCACCCGTCTGTCCACATTTCTTGTAAGCGTAACTCCTCTTAAACCACTTGAAGGATTTTGATGAAACTTTACACAAAGGAAGGACACTATATAGAGATGTGCATGAAGGAATATAATTATTGTCTGAACCAGCAAGGGGAGATAATTTGACTTTGACTTTTCATAGATTCCCTGTGTATGGGTAACCTCGTAAGCGCAACTCCTCTTAAATCACTGGAAGGATTTTGATGAAACTTTATACAAAGGAAGTACACTATATGGAGATATGCATGAATAAATATAATTATTGTCCGAAACCAGAAAGGGGAGATGATTTGACTTAGACTTTTCATAGATTCTCTATGTATGAGTTACCTTGTAAGCGCAACTCCTTTTAAACCACTTAAAGGATTTTGATGAAACTTTACACAAAGGAAGGACACTATATGGAGATGTGCATGAAGGAATATAATTATTGTCGGAAACCAGGAAGGGGAGATAATTTGACTTCGACTTTTCATGGATTCCTATTTATGAGTTACCTTTTAAGCACAACTCCTTTTAAACCACTTGAAGGATTTTGATGAAACTTTTCACAAAGGAGGGACACGATATGGAGATGTACATGAAGGAATATGATTGTCGGAAACCAGGAAGGGGAGGTAATTTGACTTTTGACTTTTCATAGATTCCCTACGTATGGGTAACCTTGTAAGTGCAACCCCTTTTAAAGCACTTAAAGTTGTAACATACCTTTATTGTGGCCAGACCCACTTAAATTTGAATTTACCATATCGATTCAGGGTTCAATGAGCGGGGGGTATATTTGGCTGCCATTCGGCGACAGCTCTTGTTTACTTCTGTGATGTAGAATTTGCAGTCACCTGTCTGAATTAAAAAAACAGTGACAGACCATAGTAAAAATATGTCTTATTTCCAACAAATCATTATGTCTTTGGATTACGAGTTCACATTTTTGTTTAAAACCTCATATATTTTTTGGTATATGGATTGTACTGGCAATTTTTTAAATTGAATGAGACTCACAAATCCTACATGTGCCTATATGTTAATTTCTTCATTAAGACACTAACAATGGTAACCATGGTAACAATGTATATTTCAGTGATATGTTACAAAGAGACAATATGAATCCAGATGCAATATATGTACGAGGAATGTGTTTATATTATAATGACAATATAGATAAAGCATATCAACATTTTCAACATGTTTTACGGTTAGCGCCGGATCATACTAAAGCTAAAGAAATTTACAGGGTATGTTTTTGTATTTTTAGTCTTTGTCAATGTCGAAAGCTATACTTTTACAACATATATGTACAAGTATATGGTATACAGGGAAGGCACTTTGTATAAATCACTTCTATGGATATGTGGCTAATCTTTTTAGGGATGAATATCCTTGAAGATTCATAAAAATTGCTTGTATGGATGATATTCTTATTTTCAAAGTGGTCACATAGAATGACAATTCTATTCCACTCTTACAATAAGTTTATTTTGTGACAGTCATATCAGATTTTAAGCTCATGTCATGAAAAATGTCAAAAACATGAAAATAAAACATCAGCATGCCCATTCATGTACTATAGTTTGTAATTCACATATATTTGAAAGCACACACATATTAATTGAGATATGAAAATGTCATGCATGTTCGTGTCAAAAATGTACTGTTTTTTGGTGTGTATTACACGCACATATTTTCCCCTAGAAAGGTCCTAGTGAGAGGGGATGCGTTTTATACATGCGAACTTCAAAAGACTATTTTTTTCTGACCACCACTAACTTAACTTCAGACCAGAAATGACATTGGAAATAAGTATAAAATCCTTGTTGTGATCCATATACGAACCTGTGTTTGATAATAACAAAGTTTCCTAATGTTCACATGATAAGATGTGTATTGTTTTCTATGTATACAACATGAAAATTCAGAGATTTCCCGGTACCCAAAATTTCATCCCAATCATGTCCGCCATATTTGTTTTGATTAGGTTAAGCCGTTTCCAGTTTTAGGGGTACACGATACTTACAAGTCATAATGTAATTATATGTATTAAAAGGGATAGTTAAAATGAAGTTAATTAATACATAAACCGATTATGAAGATCAAAAAGGGAATATCACTTAAAAATTTACCAAAGGCAAACCGTAACATTTACGTATCCGTAACCGCCTATGACTTTTAATTACGTTTTGAGATAAACTTCCTGTGTTGACAAAATCAATATTTTTCATTTGCACATTACTTAAATGTTTGAACAAACCATTAAATTAATACAGGTACAGTTATTCCTCTAAAAATAAGTGAATAAAGCATCTTGTATTCCATTTAATTCAGTCCATAAAGTAACTCTCGGCGTCTCCAGACATTTTTGGACAGAACATGTTGTTGAAAATTTACGTGCATTTTTTACACACAAACTAGATTTTTCCTGAGAAAGGGGGTGCGGTTTATACACCAATGCGTTCAATACACACCAAAATTCGGTAGCTGGAATGTGAGATTGGTTGTGTGCTCTTATTTTGCCCTATCGTAGATGTCCTTTTAAATAGCTAAGAAAATATATTGGTATGCATATGTACTCTAAAACATTCCTTGTACCCCCAAAGTCAAAGATCAAAGGGTACATGTACCCACAACTGCAAAAATTGTGGCAATGCAGAATATTGTAGATGTTTTTATGATGTCTGATTTTCCCAATCTCTGTATATGGAACGATTTTAAGCCTACCAATTTATATTCTTCTAATCTTTCAATGATCTCTTTAGAATATATGTTATAGGAATCTGTATATTATGTGGAGCATAATTGCAGAATACTGAAGTGCTGTTAAAGCATTAATGTATTCTAAAATTTAAAGCCTTGTGCATGTTCCAGGAACATAAATATAATTACTTGAGCACTTGTTGTATACATGTAAATGTATATCTGTAGGTCTATATGGAGACTTTAGAATTAAAATTGCCAATGTCTTGAAATTATTAAACACTTACATGCAAATAAGTTACAACTTAGAAACAAAGCTAAAAACCGTGTACCCTTATATAATATTATTCCTGTTTGTCTTTCAGAAAGCCAAATCGTTAAATGCAAAAAAAGAAGAAGGAAATAAGGAATTCCGATCAGGAAATTTACAAGCTGCCTACGATTTATATTCTGAAGCTTTATCTATAGACCCTCATAATAAATTTACAAATTCTAAATTATATTGTAATCGTGCAACATGTTCTTCGAAGGTGAGTAATCTGATTTGATATTACTGTATTGCTCTTATTAAGGACCAAAGGCGCTTAATACTGTAAACGTGGTTATTTTTGCGTGGGTGGGGGGGTAATTTCACAAAGTGTCACACTTGAACCTTTTGTGTGGTTATAATATTCGCGGATCTTGAAAATTTGATTGTAAAAGGCTTGTTATGAAATGTATTTGTGTTGGGGTAATATTCACATAAAATTCCTAAACGTGAAATTAGCGAAAACTACCCCAACGTGAAAATTTCCACGATTACAGTATCAAATTTGAAAAGGGTGCTCTTATAAAATAAGACAAAACCATGTTCCAAAACGAAGCTCTTATAAAGAAAATCTTCAGTCTTCCATCAGTAAAGAATACAATCAATGACAAAAGGCTTTAATTAAAAGATATCTTTGACAAACAGAAGATAGGAAAAGGGGATCAGTTGTTTGTACCGAAGTTCAAATGAAAAATATGAGATCTTGATTGTTTACAACCAGAAACTCAGATGCATATGCACGTGCAATTGAAAAAAAAAACATTAATGACAGAAAATATATGTAATAAATGGGGATTTTATGGTTTCAAATTGGAATTTTGAGGGGGTGGTTTAGAAATTCAAACCCAATTAAGGTGGGGGCACATAGGGCACATAGGACAAGGCACTTTATACCAAGAATACAGTATTTGGGGTTTCATGCTTTTATTTTGAGTTCTTCTTTTGATGTTAGATGTTAGTAATAATATCATGAGCTCACCAACTTTATTCAATTTCCGAATGGTTAAGATAATGTTCCTGGATGTCTATAAAAAGAATTTCAAATGAAAAAAGATCTTTTATATTATTCAGTATGTTTACTTGATTTTAAACTTTAACATTTTGTATATCTTTTGAATGTAAGTGATATGTTTTTGTATTTCACATGTGTATTTATTGTGATTTGCCTTTTTAGCTCACCTCACGAAGGGAGGGGGCTTATTTGATACCCCTGGCATTGGCTTCCATGTCAGGGTCTGTGTCGATGTCTGGTTAGGAATAATGTTTAAAGTCCATTCCAGGTTACTGACATGTTCACACCAATATGATCAACCATATTGGTATGTATGATGCATTTTTGGATGACAACAGCAATACATGCTTCAGATGCTGGCTGTGACCTACATTTTACGCATGAGTGACTTGGTTAGGTACAATGGTTGAAGTCCATTTCCCTTTACTGAAATGTCCCACATCAACCATATTGGTAAGTATGATGCATATTTGGATGACAACAACAATACATGCTTCAGATGCTGGCTGTGACCTACATTTTACGCATGAGCCACTTGGTTAGGTAGAATGATTCAAGTCCATTCCTGCTTAATTAAATGTTCCACATCAACCATATCGGTACATGTACATGTATGTACACATGTATGATGCATTTTTGGATTAAGAATATAATGAGTGCTTCAGATGCTGACTGACCAACATTTTATGCATGAGCGACTTGGTTAATTAGAATGGTTAAGGTCTATTTCTGCTCATTGACATGTCCCACATGACAGTCTTTGACCTACATTTTATGCATGAATGAATCTTCATGATAATAGTCAATTCCTGTTTACTGACATGTTTTACATGTGACAATACTGCACAACTAGGTGAGCTTAGCAGGCTGTGGCTGCTTTCTATGTTTAGATGATACCAGGATTAGAAAATATTATGTATTTCTCATGAACACATACGTTTCTACTCGTGCCAAAGGTCTTCTCTAAACTGCAACTCATGGGCTTATACAAATCACAAAACTCATCATTTCCTCAAAGATATCTTGCCTTGTGACTTGGGGACTTTGGCAAAAGTTATTTCTTGTGACTATTTACATAAAAAACAACAGAACAATTTTTCCTTATCCTTATTTTATAATCATTCAGATATAATTTAAATGACGAAAATAAACTTATATTGATATTTATTTTACAAACCTGTTTTGCTCTCCAGTGGCTGCTGTTTCATAGAACTGTGACTTCAAAGTTTGAAATCCGGAAAAATAGTGATGCAAAACAGATCTATTTATTTGAATATTGAAAGATCACTGCTGGAATGTTTTAGTGAGTTGGATAAGACAAGAGCTTATGTTTAGTTACTTGGAGTTCTTAAATGAGGAAAATTTCACATAGTTAATCCATACATATGAGACGTTATATCAAATTATGCCTATACAAAGCAAGAGACATGTCTTGAGCCACATATTGAGTTTATTATTCCCCTACTGGCATCGCCGAAGGGGACTTTAGGTTTGCACTTCGTCAGTCCGTCCGTCAGTCCGTCACACTCAAGTTTTCCGGACTTTTTTTCTAAACCGTTACACATATTGAGCTAATATTTGGTATGTGAGTCTACCATCATGAGTTACAGATGAAGTTCGTTTTTGGTTCCGGTCCACTGAGTTTGGACGGAGTTATGGGACTTGGACTTTGACTATTTCGGTAAAATATCAGTTTTCCGGACTTTTTTTCTAAACCGTTCCACATATTATTGACCTAATATTTGGTATGTGAGTCTACCATCATGAGTTACAGATGAAGTTCGTGTTTGGTTCCGGTCCACTGAGTTTGGACGGAGTTATGGGACTTGGACTTTGACTATTTCGGTAAAATATCAGTTTTCCAGTTTTTTTTTCTAAACCGTTCCACATATTGACCTAATATTTGGTATGTGAGTCTACCATCATGAGTTACAGATGAAGTTCGTGTTTGGTTCCGGTCCACTGAATTTGGATGGAGTTATGGGGCTTGGACTTTGACTATTTCGGTAAAATATCAGTTTTCTGGAGTTTTTTTCTAAACCGTTCCATATATTGAGTTAATACGTGGTATGTGTGTCAACAATTATAAATTACAGATGAAGTTCGTGTTTGGTTTCGGTCTACTGAGTTTGGACGGAGTTATGGCCGACTAGGACTTGTGACTATTTCGGTAAAATATCAGTTTTCCAGATTTTTTTTCTAAACCGTTCCATATATTGAGCTAATATTTGGTATGTGATTCTACCATAATGAGTTACAGATGAAATTCAAGTTTGGTTCCAGTCGATTGATTTTGGACGCAGTTATGGGCCTTTGACTGAGAAAATTTTAGTAAAATATAGGTTTTCCAGACTTTTTTTCTAAACCGTTTCAGATATGAAGCTAATATTTGCTACGCGAGTCTACCACTATGGGTTTCAGATCAAGTTTGAGTTTGGTTCCGGTCAATTGATTTTGGACGCAGTTATGGGCCTTTGACTTAGAGAATATTTTGGCAAAATGTAGGTTTTCTGGACTTTTTTTCTAAACCGTTTCAGATATGAAGCTAATATTTGCTACGTGAGTCTACCACTATGGGTTACAGATCAAGTTTGAGTATTGGTTAGGTCCATTGATTTTTGACGAAGTTATGGGCCTTGGGCTAGGAAAACTTTTCTTTAACTATTTTTGCTGGTATCACTGAATTATTCCACCGGTAGGGGACTCCTGTATTGCCTTGCAATACGATCCACACTTGTTTTTATGAATCTTTGTACTTTAACCAAACAAACTTAAACAAACAAAACCATCAATCAAAAGAGGATTCCATTTATAGAAATTTAAATTTTACTTCTGTATTTTATAGCTTGGTAAACAAGAACAATGTATAGAAGACTGTACAAAAGCCATAGAATTAGACGACTCATATCTCAAAGCTTATCTCAGGAGAGCTAAATGGTAAGTCAGGGTCAACTTGCAATTTGGGGTTCATTTTTGACTCACTATCTTTTCTTTTATTTCTAACTTTAAAACTGTATGTCTCTAAATAAATTTAAAGTATGTTCCATATAAATAAAATTTTGATCATGCAGATGCTTTAATTGTATAATCAAGTGATATGGAATTAAAACGTAGTGCTGATTTTTACAAAGTCTTAAAAACATGTAGAATATAGAGATTGAGACAACTGAAATAACATAAAAAAACATAAACAACTAGAGTGAACAAAAATAAAACACTATCAGTGATGACTCAGTGTCAGAGGAGTACGCTTGATTGGCTAGATATGCGGTACCGTCATGATCTGCTATACAGTAAAACCTGTTTTGAGAGACCGCCCCTTGGGCCAGGAAAAAGTGGTCTTTCAAGACAGGTGGTCTTTCATAGGAGTTCAACTATTTTCAGTCATCAATTTTTCTAAAAGATTTGTACATATTTTACATAGTATTTGTACAATAACATTCCTCTGAATTATTTCTCTAAAGAAGTTTCTGGATTCTATTACAAAAAAAAATGAAATACTTTTCTTTACCATATTTCAAA